>JBBMKB010105117.1:0-10092 GCA_037833945.1 Alaria marginata
CTCTTACAATGAGCTCTTTGAAATCGTGGCCACCATTCTCGATCGTCACCGGTACTTCTTGGCGGAAAATAAAAATGCCGGGCCAGGAGACAAGCAACGCGAATGTTACTCATTCGATTGCGATATGAATCAATTATTATGGCAGATGTACAAAACGTTCATATTGCAAAACTTTCCAGCGATTTTGCCCCGTTATCCTGAAATTTTACTGATATTAGCCAAAACCCACTACCTTGATCGTAGTCCGCGTCTGTTCTCAGAAGAAGAAACCAGGAGTGTAACAACCTGCGACCAAAGCGGACAGCCAGTCGTAGCGTTGAGGTGCCGCGTGGATCAAGGGTTTGCGTCGAGAGTCAACCCGTACACAAGCGAGCTGCTTTGAAAAACAAATAGTTTTTCTTCGGTGCTGGAGGAAAACACTAGGGCTGTCCGCGCCCAAGGGTGTCAGCGAGGAGATGCTCGCGATAGAGTCCATCATTGACACAAACAACAATAGGTACAACGAAATGTTATCGAGGTAGTCTTTGTCGAACGCACTGGGCAGCTTCGGCGGTGCCCCGTAGGTTGCATCCCCATTGGGGCACTGTTTATCAGTCTCGGCTGCCTTCGCAATACGCTCGACTTTTTCCTCCGCTTCCGTCCAAGCTCTACATACATGTTCACAAACACTAGAATTTCCTGTTGCTTCGAGCACAACATTGTACACGATACCTCTCTGACAAGCATGCCGTTGTCACCACAATAATACCGCATGTCAGTCTCGACTATGCACGGCATTAAAAGAGTTGTGAGCTTCGCGGTGTTCTGACACATACTTGCTACACGGTAAAAAAAAGTGCACATCAAAGTTTCCGAGCCCCACTCCTCACTGGAGCAAGGAGCTCTCTACACCAAATCTGAGAATGTGTGGGAGTGCAGCCCAATCAACAACAACACGGCCTGGGCGTTCAAGGAAACGTGTTACGATAGAGGTGGCACTTTTTGGGTGGAACGGTTTCTGACTGACGGGGCTCCTTAACCCATACCAGTCGGAATTTCATAAACAAACAAATGTGTATTGTTCGCTGTATACCTGGACCATGGGAGAGTGTTTATCGGGTAACACTTGTATGGTGTTCTTCCAAACCATACGGTTAGGGGTAGGGTTAGGGTTATATACTATAGTACGCGATATATGTTAAGAATTTGTCAGTTAATAATTTAAGCCTGAGCTTCCAAGCGATTTAAGAATTTACAGCTAAACATTTGTGCTCAGCAAGGACGCCTCTCTAAACCCTATATAATAATAGTCATTTAGAACCTGTGCCCAGCGTTGACATCGCAATAAGCCGCGAGCTGTCTCGTACTGTTGTAGAACTCTTGACGCGTTCCACGATAGAGGTATAGCGTTTTTGGCGTTTTCATTTTCTGGGTGACGGGACTCCTTAATCCAAAATCGTCGGAATGTTATTCTATTTTTACAAAACGTTTTTTTTGTATTAAGATTTCCTTTGCCGTCTGACAAGGTGTAGCGTTAGTGTACAAAAAAGATGGGCCACGGGTTTGTTCATCGGATTGCACGCTAAGTTTGCTCCAAAATCATTTTTTCGGTGAGGGTTTAGAGCTCCACAAGTGAAGGGCTTCAGAAAAAACATGGTGAACCTCTATCGTAGAATGTGTCTCTTGAAGTGAGCAGCCCAATCAAAACAATGGTTGGTGCACCTCTACTGTAGCATGAGTCCGAGGCAATAATGCGTGACACTCGAATGACCTTTTCGCGTTGTTGGGTAGTTCCTCGGTTGGGGGAGCCCTGCCAATCAGAAAGGTACTGACCAAAGAGAGGTACTGTACCCCTAAAACGTAGCACGCGTCTTATCGTGACGTCGGAAGTAATTATTGCCACCCATACCCTCGCTGGCTCGGAACAAAATTGGCGTAAGTATCTCGACGCTCTTGTTGTATTCTATACATGTCCAACCCGATCAACATTTCTATCCGCCAGTACTATAAAACAAATGCAATCGTAAAGTGATCACACCAACCGGTAGTTCCTCACTTCAGGAGCTCAACCGGTCAGGAACTTTTGACCCCAAAAAGTGCAACCCCTACCGTGGGATGACTCATTAACAAGGCTATCCTCGTACGAAAGGGAACGTGGTTGAGATAATATCCATACCTGGTATATAGCACTGCCTAGGTTTTCCTTGGGAAGTGGATTGTCCGTATCGGAAAGGGCGGGGCCTAGTCCAAGCGGAATAACCCCCACCACGTTGGCTCATAACCTATTGTCGCTGCTGCAACAGGGACGCGTGCCACGATCACCAAATGTGTACCTGGTATTGGATTACCGCAATACGGCACTAGTACGGCGACAAGGTCAGATTAGCGGCGAGAAACTGGTCTAGGCCGCCGTATTTGCGTACACACCCTATTCCTTACTAAAGCCTTACTCTATGGGAATCCCTCGATTTCGTGACGCGCGGGCGGCTCCGGTGGTTGTCGTATTGCCATATATACCAGGTATGGACTTTGGTATCTACGCGTGATCAGTTGACACTGTTCTATTATAGCGGTAATTCCCGTTAGCGCAAGCCACTTTGGCGGTATTGCGGCATCTCTGGCGATAACGGTAGTCCATGTCGGGCAAGTTGTTTGCACAAACGGGCTTACCAACCAACGAACAACCCATTATCGTATATATCAAAGGAGAGTAACAATTATTTTGCAAAGGTACTTCGTTTTTATACCACGGCCATGGGATGTGTTCATCGGGCGTCGATTAACAGTTTTCTAAGCTCAGTCTTGGGCAGGGAACATAGTGTTTCAAATGGCGGTTTCAGAAGGGCGTAGTAATCTGTTGTGGCAGCTTCAGAAGTGACGTACGAAGGGAGCTGTTGCGGCGGGTTCAGTATGTGGAATGAGTTCGTGTGATGCAGCCGAACTGAAAAACCCACCCGAACTTGTCGTGGGGTTTCCTAGACTAGATGGGCCACGGGTTTGCTTATCGGATTGCACTTTCAGTTTGCTCAAAATTATTTTTTCGGTGAGGGTATAGAGCTCCTCAAGTGAGGGGCTTCAGAAGGCAAATTGCCTTAGAAGGCAAATACTAATGGTGAACCTCTATCGTAGAAAGTGTCGCGTCAGAAACAATATGGTGAACCTCTACCGTAGAATGTGTCCGATATGCACAACCATCTATTCGCCAAGACGTTCCCTCTTAGGTCGGAAGTTCTTCCAGGTAGAGCGTGCTACGTTTTCGAGAAAATATGGTTGAGGCACAATGCGTGCGAGACGAAGAGGAATATTCCTGCGTTGACGGCTTGGTTTTGATTGGGTTAGGGTTATAGTCTAGGGGTGTAAGGTTAGATTTATGTATTATTCAAAGTGTACATGTCAACCCTTTTATCGAATATGTGGTAAAGTAGTTTTATTTTTACGGTCTACCTGTTTGTGGCTTTCGAGCCAATCACGCATAAAAGGGACGTCAGGGCATCAACGACGAGCCATCAACAACAACCAACCAACCAACCCATGCGTCGTGTCCAATGCTTCGTGTTAGTAGTATCGTAGATGTCATCTGCAGGCAACCTCGGAATTTCGGCACATCTCCGCGCGTTCCCACTTCGTAACCTCCATGCTTTATATTTATCGGCGGCAACACCCCCCCTCCCGCTTGTACATTGCTTTTCATATTCCGCGTGTAGATTGTAGTTTTCGGCCGAACTAGCACAACTCCCGCCGCCTCGCCTTTTGAACCGGTTGGCGTACCGTGCATGCGAATCACATTTTTTTTGCTCAAACGAGCACTACTGCGCGTGCAGATTTAATATTACCTTTGGCGAATCCAGCGCTACGGTGGTGCCGCCACGGACAAGTTGGCGAAACCAACAGCATACATACACGGTCGGCTGTGCTGCTACTGATAAGTGAGGCTAGAACGCGAAACGTACGGTAGGATTGCTGCGGAATAGAGGGGGAGACTTAGGCATGAAATCTTCGGCGGCTGTGGGCCTTGGTGCGACTGTGCTGGGTCTATTCGGCGGAGCGTGTGGTGGGAGGTTCCTGCAAGATGCGCCGTTGGTGGGACTCGGCTCCTTGGGGCCCATCGGTACCCTCTCAGCGGGAAGTTCATCTGCAGTATCAATTGCTCGGGACGAGTCTACGGGAAAGACCAGCGGAGCTCTGGATGACGAGGAGACTCGCGACGACTCCATGGGCACGACAGGAGGACGAGGAGGAGTCCTTGAGGAGGATATTGTTCGAGCTCTCGAGGTCGATGCCCAAATTACAGGTGAGAGCCGTTCTCGACGTTACCGTTCCGTGACGCTTCTAGATCATCATACATCTCAGGTATCCCTTCAGCCCTTTTTGTTGAACAGCGCTGCTGTTGTGCTATTTGTTGTTCGTCCCTAAAATATATTTTGTCCAAGCTCTTGATGTCGACGCTCAGGCTACGGGTAACGGATGATAAGTATATGCATTATCGTGGGTTGAATATCATGCTGTACATCGTCGAATGAAAAACCTACTAACAGTGCTGTTGTTGTCGATGCCGTAGTCCTGCGACGCTTCTGGTCCATCGTGTCTTTCGTTCACCCGTCAGCGCTCTGACTTGTAGTGTGGGCGCCATCAGTCTTGCGATAAGCATGATCAAAGCGCTTGCGGCCGATGCATAGGGTACCCCGGTAATATTATTGTTTCAATGTCATACTGGTAGTTTCACTGGCCCGTGAAGAACTACAGTACCTATGTACGTTCTCAACTTTTGGCGACTACCTAATCTGCAGTTAAAGTCAGTATGATATTTTACATACAGTACAGGGCACATAATACGAAATAGTAAATCGGGCTCTGGCTGGATTTCTTAGTTTTAGAACTTGTGCGTTCTACACCAACTTCAGTACAACGGCTCCCAAATTTCTTATTTTCCTGTAAGTGTCAGCCTACGTTTCTTATCACCCTGTTTGATATTTAATGTCCTGTACATTATTATGTAGTATAGGGGTTAAGCTCCTACTCTCCTCGCGATAAACACGAAGCAGGCAAAGACCAAGGCTACACGCTAGGGGGGATGTTATACTATCATTTTTCACCGACAAGGTTGGGCCCCTCGCGAGATCGCCTACGAACCTCACTCAAAAACGGGCTTCGAAAACTCAATTTCATTTTTGCGCAGAGTAACAACAAACAGGTTCGGTGCAAAAACGCGCGATCGATGTATCACACACAGCTTGCGAAGTGGGTTTCGACGAAACCCTCGATCTCACAGCTGGAGTGTTTTTATGTTTTTTTGTAATATCGTGGGACCGAAAAGCATCAGACGTCTTCTCGTGCGAGTGGCTCGCTCTAAATCGGTTGAAAACGGTGGCTCTGACAGTGGCCCCGCTACCGTAGCCGTACTCGTCGAAGGCACAGCAGTAGGGTGGAGGTAGAAGTGCAGGTTTTTGATGAGCCCGGATCAGAGTTACCTGGTAGTAGCGAAAAGGAAGGAAGCGTCCTACGATGGATAGAGGTGGCACTTTTTGGCGTTTTAGTTTCTGGATGACGGAGCTGCTTAATCCAAAATCGTCGGAATGCCATACTATTTTGGCAATGTGCTTTTTTTTGCATAGATTGGCCACGGGTTTGCCCATCGGATTACACTTTCAGTTTGCTCAAACATCAGCTTTCGGTTGAAGTATAGAGCTCCTCAAATGAGGAGGTTCAGAACAAACATGAATGCAACTCGATCGTAGAATACGTCGAAGAGAGTAAGCGAGACCGAAGTCAGCGCCTGGTTCGGAAACAAATCACACACATATATATATGATATATATTATATAAGTTAATATTCTCTTCTACGCAGCTCTCCAGCCGCGCGTGCTCTGTACTTAAGCCGTTACCCGTTCTACCGGTGCGATGGAATTCTGGTTCCGAGATTTGTACGCATAGTCTAGGTATTTAGTCCCTCTCCGATAGAGCGCGCTAAATATCTATCATTATTAGGGGGGACCATAGTAAATAGGACCAAATATTGGTATTAGAAATAGAGAAATGTATAGGTTTTTGTGTCTACCGTAGGTCCTGTCAACAACGGTCCCCCGTAATGGTATACGTCTTCATGTTAGTTGCGCGGAAATTAGTCCAGGGGTACTGGCCAAGGTTGCGATAAGGGGGTCATTAGAGCGGCCTATTTTGCAGTTGCTCGGGGTCCCTCGCAAGCAGGACCCCTTTGTTACTTTGGAGTCTTAAGCTTTCGTGCTGTTTTTCAGTGGCGATCTGAAATCGCAATGGAATGGATAGCGTCGCTGTACAAAAAAACTCGCCTAACGTCGTGTTTCAAGTGAGGTACAACGTCAGTGGGGTGGGTGTCTCAAACCCGGTAGTAAACAAAAGAGGAACCTCCGCCCCCCCCGTATCCTCGGTCGAGTTAACTCGACAATCAAGACCGATAGTGCCGACTCCCAGGATTCGCGTGAATAGGTCGTCGTTACAAACCAGTCGTGTTCACTACGGCCTACACTGTTGCGGCCTAATCCTATTTCCAAACGGATCTATTCAACTGAGGGGCTACCCAATGTTTACATTGGTCCGATTAAAGTTATGCAAATACATGCAATATTGTTATATGTAGCCAACGGCATTGTGTGTCGGGTATACTGTAGTTTACGTACTTTCTTAAAGACGCGTTCTACGATAGAAGTAGCACTTTTAGGCGTTTTTGTTTTCTGGAAAACGGAGCTCCTTGATCCAAAATCTTCGGAATGTCATATTGGTACTATTTCAGCAATGTGTTTCTTTGCCTAGATCGGCCACGGGTTCGCTCATCGGATTGCGCTTTCAGTGTGCGCAAACATCAGTTTTCGGGTGAAGTATAGAGCTCCTCAAATGAAGAGGTTAAAAAAAAAACACGAATAGACCTCTATCATCGTAGAATGCGTTCAAGGGAGTCCTGGAGAGTTACCGAAGTCAGCGTCTGGTTCGGAAACAAAACACACATACCAGGTATATGTTAGAAACAAATTATAAAAACACTCCTCCAGCTGTGAGATCGAGGATTTCGTCGAAACTCACTTCGCAAGCTGTGTGTGATATATGCGTCGATCGCGCGTGTTACGGGGGGGTTATATGTCCTCATATATATGATATATTTTCATGTTCTATTTCACGCAGCTCTTGAGCCGTGCGTGCTCTGTACTGAAGCCGTTGCCCGTTTTACCGGTGCTATCGAACCCCGGATCTGAGATATGTAAGCATAGTCTAGGTATGTAGTATAATATCTCTCCGATAGAGCGTGCAAAAGTATCTATATACTATTATTACGGGGGACCACAGTAAATAGGACCAAGTATTGGCAGTAAAAATGGAGAAATGTATAGGTTTTTATATTTACAGTAGGTGCTATTAACTACGGTCTCCCGTAATAGTGTGCGTCTTCACGTTAGTTGCGCGGAAATTAGTCCGGGGGGACTAGCCAAGCCTAGGTAAGGGGATCATTAGAGGGGCCTATTTTGCAGTTGCTCGGGGTCCCCCGCAAGAAGGACCCCTCTGTTACTTTGGAGTCTGAAGCTTTCGCGCTGTTTTTCAGTTGCGATCTGAAATCGCAATGGAACGGTTAGCTGCGCTGCGCGAAAAAACTCACCTAAAGCCGTGCTTCAAGCAAGGTACAGCGTCGGCCGGGGAAGTGGCTCAAACCCGGTGGTAAACATAGGGGGTATCCCCCCCCCCCCACCGTACCCTCGGTCGAGTTAACTCGCCGACCAAGACCGATAGTGCCGACACCCAGGATTCGCGTGAGTAGGTCGTCGTTACAAACCAGCCGTGTTACAGTCGGGTTACACGGTTGCGGCTTATTCATATTTTCAAACGGATCTGTTCTACTGAGGGGCTACCCAATATTTACATTGGACGCGTTCTACGATAGAGGTAGCATTTTTGGCGTTTTTATTTTCCGGATGACGGGGCTTCTTAACCCAAAATCGTCGGAATGTCACTCTATTCTTGCAATATACTTTTTTTGTATAGATGGGCCACGGGTTCGTTTAACGGATTGAACTTTCAGTTTGCTCAAGATCAGTTTTTCGGTGAGGGTATAGGGCTCCTCAAGTGAGGACCTTCAGAACAAAATGGTGAACCTCTATTATCGTAGAATGTGTCATTGATCCAATTGAAATTATGCAATACCTGGTACATGCATTATTGTTATATCTAGCCAACGGCATTGTGTGTCGGGTATAGTTTACGCCTTGTCTTAAAGACGCGTTCTCCGATAGAGGTAGCACTTTTTAGCGTTGAAAGTTTCTGGATGACGGGGCTGCCTAACCCAAAATCGTCGGAATGTCATCCCATTTTTGCTATATGTTTTTTTTGTATTGATGGGCCACGGGTTTGTTCATCGGATTGCACTTTCAGTCTGCTCAAAATCAGTTTTTCGGTGAGGTATAGAGCGCCTCAGATGAGGAGCTTTAGAAAAAAAATGCTGAACCTCTATTCTCGTAGAATCTGTCTAAAGATCCGTTGGTCGGTGAGACACAGGGCTTTCAGGTGGGAGCCTCAGGCACATGCATCGCCAGACGTGCACCGTCTGGTTTCTGAGTGTCCTCAGTTGAGGAGCTCTATACCTCACTGAACAACTAAGGTTGAGGAAAGAGTCATCCCACGGTAGGGGTGCAGCAATAAATCCCTGAGCTCCTGACATATTATTATAAGGAGCTCAATATCTCAACCGAAACACGACTTCCAACATTTTCGTTCGCGTAACGCGATCAACATGTGTATCCGCTGGTCCTAAAAAAAATGCATTCGTAAAATGATCATACCAACCGGTATTTCCTCACTACAGGAGCTCAACCGTTCAGGAACATTAGATAAAAAGAAGTGCAACCCCTACCGTGGGATGACTTGAAAGTGAAAGTGCAACCCGATGAGAAGGGGCAACCATATCGCAAAACGAGGTTGGCGTTTCGACATATTCTACGATAGAGGTTCATCATTTTTTTCCCGAAACTCCTCGCTTGAGGAATATTATATTACTCTATACTATTAGTAAGTGATTTTGAGCAAAATGAAAGTAAGTGCAATCCGATGAAAAAACCCGTGGCCTACCTATACAAAAAGATCATATTGAAAAAATAGAATGACATTCCGAAGATTTTGGGTCAAAGAGCCCCGTCATCCAGAAAATAAAAACGCCAAAAATGCTACCTCTATCGTGGAACGCGTCTTTGGAGTCATCCCACCGTAGGGGTTGCACTGTCTCGGTCAAACGTGTCCGACCGGTTGAGCCCCTCAAGGGAGGAACTACCGGTTGGTATGATAACTTCACGAGTACACTTATTTTCAGGACTAGCGAATAGAAATGATGGTCGGGTTGCGCTAACGAATGACTTCGAAGTCATGTTTCGGGTGCGATAGCGAGCTCCTCATGCTGGGAGCCCAGGAATTTCTGCCGCCTCCCCTACTGTGGGATGAATCTTCCGGCAATGTTGGGTTAAGGGGGGCCCGTTATTGAGAAAATGTGTCCGACAAAATGTGCCACCTCTATGGTAGTACGCGTCCTCAAAAACATTCGTCCTACACCTACCGCAACACGCGCCGAAGATATGACGGGCTTTCCGTTTGAGACTGGCGGAGTAACAAAGCTTGTATGCCCGCCGGCAATAGAACAGGGCTCAATTTCGCTCTACGTTACACATGAGAGTGAGTTCGAGTTCAACCACGTTCACAACGGGAGCAACCGGTCTAGGAACTTGATTGTTTTTGTATGTATAATAGTCCATCGCATCTACCATCCGTGCCCTACTTCTCCGGCTCCCCCGCTTTAGTAACTTATATCTCTGGTCACATAGTGGGAGTGAATCCCCCCTCCACACCGCGGCACGTGCCTTCATGTATGCTGAGGGGAAAATAACAGCTTATCCTCCCCCTGGTGGGCAAGCTCGGAATCGTGCATACACACGCTATAAATAGGCGCTTTGCTACGAGAGAGGTGCACCATTCTTTTCATGAGGTCCCTCACGTGAGAGCTTCTACATACTTCTCCAAAAACCTAATTTGGGGGGGGGGGGGGGGGGGGTTTACCCCTTCCTTCCCTATCCTCCCCCCACAACCCCCCAACCCCCCCCTCACCCCCAA
>JBBMKB010105128.1:0-10091 GCA_037833945.1 Alaria marginata
TGAAAGCCCGCCATGCTTGGTTGCTGGCAGTGTAGAGATGCGAGTGTCTATGGTCTTGCGACTACGGCTATGCAAAAAATCAGTACACATCCCCTTGCCCCTCGTCGAACGGGGGGGGGGGGGTTCTCATTTCTTGCATTGCCGTAGTCACAGGGGGGGTGGGGGGCGATTATTAGATGGCTGGGGCCCGTTCCGCTAGCTTGGTTAGATTGGCCTGTTCGAGAAAATTAAAAATTAGACGGCGGGCTACGCCGTATTCGATGTGCTTTAAATAACAGCATCTCTTTGGGGCACAGCCCGAAAACACGGAGTTCGTGATGTTGGGAATAAGGTGAGTATTTTGAGTCCACTGCGGTCCGTAGGGTTGACGCTCCCCGATAGCCCTTTGTGCCTGTCTTTGACTCGCATGCCGGCGTATTGAAGTCTAACGTAAAGTGCGACAACTGTAGGGGGGGGATCGTAAGGGCTCACACAAACGGCTACATTTCAATGTTAAGCTTTAGTGTTTTTCGTTGACGCGATACGCACCGCCATCGCGTAACGTAAAAACATCAAATCCAATTCTTGATCGAGGTTCCAAGCCCCCGCGTGGGTGGCATACCCTTGGTAGTCAAAACAGGGGTAGCACCTTGTACTGCAGCCGTGGTCCATAAGTATTTTGAATGCGCAGGTGGCTCAAATAAACTTCGACTCTATATATGTCGTGCATACTGAGAGCACGGCGAGAGCCCGGTGTGACAGCACGATCATTGAAACTACTGCAATAGTGCCGATACATTACCGAGACAAAACCGAAGATAGATATATACCTCAGTTGAAAAACACGAGGACATCGCGTTGAATAAGATTTGTATGTGCTCTGGCACTGCTAGACACGGAAGAATGTGAGCTGACGCCGCGTAAACGTGAGCCCCCCAGAAAGAGACAGAGTAAACAACTAGCAGCCGGCAGACCCCACGAATCACGTCGAAATTACGCCGACCAAACTCGATGGCCAGCTACACCAAGGCGAGGGTCGGAATCACCCTGCAAAGTCCGACGTCGCTCGACCAAGCCGTAAACTACCCCTTACTATGCGGGGCTATTAATGTGAGAACAAACAGACCGAGTTGAAGTAGGCCATGGACCACCCCAACGGTGACACCGTGTAGGATGTGATGCGGGTATTCAATACCTGTTAAAATATGTTGTGTCGCCATCTGTGCGACCTCATGGCATGTATTGTTGGAATTCCGTCCCTACAGGGATTCATTCAGTTTTCGGGTGCCAACTGCATACCGTTACACTGACATCTATTAAAGTACACTAGCCAGCTTCGCTGCTGCCGGCTGACGCCCGCCTATGGCTCCTTGCATACCAATAAC
Source organism: Alaria marginata (assembly GCA_037833945.1). Taxonomy (NCBI): domain Eukaryota; class Phaeophyceae; order Laminariales; family Alariaceae; genus Alaria; species Alaria marginata. Next base: position 1,365 of record JBBMKB010105128.1, read on the forward strand.
GTCAGAGTATGCAGTGCGTGAGCAAACTCAGGCCGTGAATGCGGCGGAGTACTGCCAATAGTTGCACAAGCTACTAATCATATATGAGCGAAGATAAAAAAAGCACCAAAAGCCAAGAAAACGAAGCTCGCCATCTGCCACAATGCGTCGCAGCGGACAAATGCCAAAGCAAAAGCAGAGAAGTTGCCCACACGGAAGCAACACGATGAAGTAAATCAAACCGAAATGCTCCGAAGGGCATCACCAGTTATCGCTCTTTTATATCAATTGTTCCTTCACTCGTGTTTCCCTTTTTGGCCTACCTGAACGTGGTATACACTCGCTCGCTGAACAGCAGCATTCTTGCTTGTTCGTACAGCAGCAGACCAACTTATAGTACGAGTACTCTTATAATAGCATACGCTCGTTCGCAACCTGGTAATAATGCTAATTACATGGTGGTACGAACACTCTCTACCTGATGGTACGAGCACAAACCTACAATTGAGGACCAACTAAACATAAACACTCAGCAGCATCCGCAGAACATATGCGGCAGCCAGGATAGCAGTAGCATACCATATGCTCGCGAGACTAAGGACAACAGTATCATACCACTAGCTCGCGACTCTACCAGTACAGTATGACTGTTCCTTTATGGCCCCACGATGAAAACTGTAGCCGGTACACCTTTTTTAAGTATGCACAACCTATCTTTAAAAAAAACAAAAGTGGCCACGGCGTGGATTGAACCAAGGCTTTAGGATTTGCAGGGTCCGAAATAATGTTTTGACCCACTTCTAGAGGGCAACCACGTTTGACTCAGGGCATCTCACGAGCACGGTCGAGGTGCCCCCGGCGCAGTAGGTCTAATGAAGCACGATGAGGGAGGTCCGGAATAATAGGTCAACCCCACCAAACGTTAGCACGCAAAAACGTTAATCAGTATGTCTGAGAAACGCTAAAAAGCGCTCAGGACACACCGCCAATACCAAGGTGTCTGTATTTGTACATCGTATGCGAAACTACAGTTCAGTAAACAGATTGGAAACCAAACTGTGACTAGAACCAATCAACAACAAATATATATTTTAGGACAACGGCTTCAAAGACGTGCAGCCCGGACTGATTGATCATGCATGCGTCCAGCGTCCAGCGTCGAGACCAACCTTGCGACGAGTTGTTCGGGTTTCGCGCAGTCGCAGCGTCCTCGTACTGCCGCGCGGGCGCAAAATATGGTAGGCGCAACAAAACTCGTCGTTGATTCCTTTGAATATGTCTAGTTCCCATGAAAGTTAACCTCATGCATGGTATAAGAACAGTCGAGTAAAGGACGTTTGTATGTCCTTGTCTGTGTTGACCCCTCTCCGCGTTCGTAACAACGTCCTCTGAAAAGATGGCGGGGAGGAGATCGGCATTAATGTTTAGACATGTTTATTATTGGACCCAGACGAATTTACCTTAATACTTTATCCAAGAACACCCTGCAAGCCGCCTCTTACCGTGATGTGTTTGATCTATATGGGGAGCGGTTTCCTCCGTCGAACTGCTGCTTCAGTGAGCCATGGAATCCCGGCGTAAAGGGTAGATTTTGTGAGGTCAACCATCCCAAATATAACGGGCCTTCCGAAGTAAAGGACCACTGCCTATGGTCCCGACTCGACAACGGCTGTACTGCTGTATCGTAATATGTGGTGGCCATTTATTTATTTTAGGCCACGATACTGCGTATCGATCTTAGTCTTCAGCGTTTCATCAAATCGCTGGTTAAGTAAACGATCGAGCTCTCTGGGTGAACAACGTGCAACACATATGTACCATATATATCACGCACCCAGTCGCGTTCGTGAGTGTCCCCGAAAATGGCTCTCAACCCGCTACTTGAGGACGACTTAAGTGGCCTACTAATGAGAGCAGAAAGCCGAAAATACCACAATTGGAAGACGGGTGGTTGTCTCCGGGGGCACACCACGCGTCGACTGTATAAACCGTGAACGACATAAGTATCAGGTAGGCAGCGACTAAGAAACCGGAAAGATGCTACAATAGCGAAGCATTAAGTTTGCATTTGACTCCTCACTGGAGGAGCCTTATGCCCCACCCAAACAACGACATGAAACACATCCATAAACGTGCAGGCCAGTGGATAAATCCCTGATCTAGGCATTGACACGGCTAGTACTGGGTAGTTCCTCGTTTTGAACAACCACGCTAGGTTGTGGTTTTTAGGCGAAACCATTCTACTGCAAGCGCTGCACACGTCCGACGGCTCTTAGGGCTCGTCGGAGGAGGAGCTCTATATCCCAAAAAGGTCAGAGCTGCATGCGCTTACCGTCGGACACTGCCTTATTATGCCACGGGTGTGACACCAGCACATGGCTCGAAACTCAAGGCACACGCTGCGGCAGGATTCGCACATTCTGATCAAGGAATTTCGGCGCGAAAGGACGCCGTACCAGGGCAACTTCCGAATGGCGTTAAGCCACCCTTTGCCATATATTTACAGTTCCATTTTTTGTAGCTGGCTAGACTTTAAGTGGGATAAGTTTTTATTTGAGGGAGATATTGAGATTGAGATACTCGACAGCGCAACACACGAAATTACTTGCTGCACGCATACCATAGGGAGGGTCATGGGACATATCCGACACTTATTATGCATGACATTTTTCAGTCGTCACTCACCCGTGAAAGTTGATGGTTTAGCTCTGCCGTGACCCCGAAGCCTTTTGACCGAACGAGAAAGTGATCCCTCTTTTAAAACGAACAGTAAAACGCCTCCAGAACTGAAAACAATTATACGGGGACGCCGATTCCTTACACCCTGCCATAATAAGTGCGACTTCAGCGTTTGGAGTGATACAACTACGGCGTCATTTTTGTTCACCGGATAATGGGCAGAACAACTTCTAGAACAATGGTTGATGTATGCGCAAAAGCTGCTTCCATATACAGTACACAACATGTACGGCCGTAGCAAGAATGCCCAAGGTAAATATCAAGCAAGGCGAGTCAGTGTTCAAGTGTAGTGCCCATGTTTGGCACCGCCGGCTTCACATCGACCTATTCCGCTTCGAATTACCACTACATCTGGTAACCAATTGAGCTCGGAGTGTTGATTTGTACTCTGCTATGCAGACAACGCATCGCAAAATATGGTGATCACCTACGGTCTTACATGGTTAACCCCGTCCCGTAGTAACATATTTGGTTCATCGCTCGCCCAAGGAATTGGAAAGCCTGACACAAGCTGTCATATATGGTCAAACAATGCAGTGCAGTTCCTATTGACATTTAGTTGCTTGTTTCGTCCGTTTTCTCTCATAGAGTAACCCAAAGTGAACAGGCTTGGCAAAATCACGCTGTTCAAAGCGTTTCCTGGGCCGATCGGCGTCATCTTCAACGGTCGGAACATATTTCATTGTTAACGTACCCCCATGTGACGGGGTATATTCGACGTCATTCCCCCGCTCTTTCTTCCTTTCTGCAGCGCTGCTACTCCGCGCCGCTGTTTTAAGGTAGCAAGCCGCAGCCAACCTCCCCCCCCCGTAGAATGTAATCACAATTTTTTAAGGTACGCCTCACAACTGATTTTTAGGAGCATGCCGCTCACCGTCGATGCGACTCGCCGAACTAATGACTGCGTTTCGATTGGTGCGAGCGTTGCCTTCTTGCTCAGTGGACACATTCTACGATAGAGGTTCACCATGATTATTTACCTTCTGAGGGTCATACTTGAGGAGCTCTAAACCTCACCGAAAAAGTGTATTTTGAGCAAACCGAAAATGCAATCCGATGAACAAACCCGTGGCCCATCCATTCGAAAACATCATATTGCAAAAATAGGATGACATTTGGACGATTTTTGGGTTAAGGAGCCCCGTCATCCAGAAAATAAAACCTCCAAAATGTGCTTCCTCTATCGTAGAACACATAGGTGTACGACAGACTAGGCCAGCCCCGGCATTGTAAGGATGCGAGCGTCTACGGTGTTACGAAAATTCGACCGTTCACGATATGGGTCCTACCCCGCGACTGCGTTCCCGCCACCCCTCCTTGCATGGTCGGTTGCCGCTTGGAAGGCCCATCGTTCGTTCACCAAGCCGACGTTAAACATAGGCATTATTATGTTTTACCTGGTACCCGTTTTCGGTTGTGAGCTTCATAAAACTCCTGCACTTATGTATATACATAAACGTTGTAGCTCTAGCACCAGGAATATAGGTGCGGAACATAGGCGAATATCCTTGCTCGTTAACAGTGGTCGACATCCTTGCTTTCTGGCCGTTTTCGGACCAAGGGAAAGCGGTAGAGTCCATGAGAGATCCTTAGTTGTTGCTGATGTTGACATCCACACACTCCGACACTACCAGCTCTGTTTACTTCGTCTCGCGGACCCGGTCATTGTCGCAAATGGGGCGAGCTAGGGTAGAGGCAGCATTCCTCGGCCAAATTTTGAGGACTGACGTGGTTGCTCTTTCCTATCTGTCGAGCTTCTTAATACCGTCGAGATTACCTTCGTGTTTCCGATACTTTCGCTGGTTACATAATATAGTGTTGGAATCATTCTTCGGGCGGCGCCATGTTGTATCTTTAAAATCGGCTTTTAGGGCTTGGCAAAGAGCTCCCCATTTAACAAGGCTCATACAACTACTGCTTCCGGCGTTGCGAGTATCCTTCACTCCTCGTTTTCTCCGTCCGAATTAATACAAGCACACTACCCGCCAGACCCTTGGAGTCACTGTGATTGCTCTAATTAGTACTGTAGTAATGTAAAGCAACAAAAAACACACACACTTTGACGTGTGCTACAATATTGATAGCACCTTTCGGTCATTTTTGTTTTGGATGACGGGGCTCCTTAACCCAAAATCGTCGGGAAAAGCAAGTATTGCCTTGCAACATTTACATTTGGTATACCCAGGCCATGGGTTTGGTCATTGCGCTGCACTTTCAGTTTACTAAACAAATGCATTTGGGTGAGGTATGGAGGTCCTAATCATCAGCCTCAGAGAACCATGATTTCACATTACCGATTAGAGTACCGTGGCATGTGTCCCTTGGATATCGTCGAAATTCGCCGGGTTCGTTAGCGTCATTTTCCGCGGCACTCCCCTCGTCTTGGACTTACCTAGTGGAATCAGGAACTTACGTTTTTTTTTCAGGCGAGAAAAAGTGCAATTATGCTGACTCGGACCATGCCCACTACAAGACGATCGGCATGTACCAACCAATAATTAGTCAAAGCGTGTCTGCTGCTTAGTGGGTAAATCTACAACTTTTGAGCACGGCCTGCCTACGTTCGAATAGTGGTTGTGGCACAATAGCTTAGGGTGTAGGTCGGAACGTTTTGAGCCATGCGTGCTTGGGTTCGATAACAAGGTCTACGTCAGTCTGGTCGTGACTGTAACGCTTTTTGCGACGGAAAGCGGGAATGCATCCTAAGGTACACGGCACATGCTATTATCCATACGGCCAGTACAGAAAATAACGTCCTACGGGACGTCCTATCGGTCATGCCATCTGAGTATGTGTCATCCTATATGAGAATGGGTCGTCCCGTATGAGTTGCATCATAATAATAAGCGCGCACGGAACTCTTTCGGGGATGTTTCCAAAGAAATCCCGGGTGTTCCATCAATACCTATTCTACCCAGAACAAAGAAAGCTTCTACGATCATGATAACCTCTTTGTACTTACAGACAGACACAAACGAAGGCGCTCAATTCGGTTGCCCCTTTGCTACTGATGATGGGAAATTAATCCAACGAATGTACTTCTGCCGAACAGCTACGGCCACACGCAAACTACAGCAGCACCGTCAGTAGGAAGAGGTGAGAGCTACGACGTTCCATGACATGATTCGGACTCTGATAGATGTAACGTGTCGAAAGCGTCATCTCACGGTAGAGGTGCAGCTAAAGGTTCTGAGTTCGTAACATGAGGAGCTCTTATTATCTCACCCGAAGCATGACTTCGAAGGTATCCGTTCGAGGAACCCGGTCACCAGCTCGATGCACATGCTCTAAATATATATATATATTCGTAAAATGACCATACCGACCGGTAGATTCTCACGTGAGGAGCTCCATCTTTCAGGAATATAGTTTCAAACATCGCAACCCCTACTATGGGACAACTACAAAAACCAGGTTGAGCGTGGAGCATCGATAATACACAGCAGCCCGGGCGGCTGGAGATACGGAAAATATTCACTTTTGAATACGCATACGCACTTCGAACTATATAACCCATGCGCTATATGACAAGTACGCCGAATCGTACGGCCCGTGTGTTCAACTGCACAGTCCATGCAGCAACCCGATTCATAAGGCACAAGGAAACCGTCTTATGCATGGTTTTTGGTTTCATGCCCTTGCGGGGCTTGTACGTGTAATCGTCTCCTGCTCCTCTATCCGCGGAAAGGCTCGCTTACATGAACGCCTCGACTCCAGGTTGTGGTGTTGGGCGTTGTATCGAATGTTCTCGAAGTATCGTCCGTCGAATTGTTTACCACCGTGTTTTGAAGGTCATAAACGCGGTACCCGAACATCTATTTCCTGGCAGTTAGGTACCGCAAAGTGCTCTAGTATCTCTCAATCTACGCTTCGTACGGTAAAGATTTGGTTGGCCACGAGTTGTTTCCTGGTATGTAGCTGGCGTGACGTGACGGGCAGTTGCGTGAATCGGCTGTCCAAAAAGTGGCTCGCTTTGTTCATTATAGCATGGAGGGATCATGTCCTTTAGTTTCCTCACTTACTTTGCGACCGAACAAGTTAACTAGCCACGCAAATCCCAGACCACTCGCAGCCGTTAGTCTTTGACTTGGGATGTTGGAGTACTGATGTATGGTGAAAAAATATTTCACCACTGTTAACCTCAGTTTGTATCGGTCCGATCCAATCTGATGCGATAAGCATTGCAATCTGAATACTATATCGGATGTTCTCGACGGTTTGTTATCGGAAACGATGACTCATCGATTACTCATCAAACACAAACACGACACGCAACGATGATAGTGGTTTAAATTTATAGCCCAAAGGTTGTTTCCACTATCGGAGGTCCTCGGCTGGGAACCTACCCACAACATCTGATCCGACGCACTCTACGGTAAAGGGTTCACCCTTTTTTTTCTGAAGCTCCTCAATTGAGGAGCTAATTACTTTCACCGAAAAAAACATTTCGAGCGAACTGAAAGTGCAATCTGATTAACAAACCCGTGGCCCATCTATACGAAAAAAAGCATACTGCAAAGTAGAGTGATATTCAGACGATTTTGTGTTAAGGAGGCCCGTCGTCCAGGAAATACAAACGCCAAAAGTACTACCTCTATCGCAGAACGCCTCATCTTATGATTATGTTCAATGGTTGATACCAGTGGTGGGAAAACTAGTCCAGGTCTGTGTTTCGGGCGTCGTCTATATGTTTTCTCGAAGCCGTTGGCCGCGTTAGGCCTGGTAATGTATAGATCCCCTCAAGTGAGAAGCGGCAACAACACTTATATTATACCTATGTCGTAGCTTGCGCGTCAGGTCTCGACCCCAATTTCTACTCGTATGAATGCCTCATATGTACGCGCAATTTATTCGTTTTTGGTCTGCCCCCCTTAGTGCATGGAGAACCCTCTATAGGAAGCCCATCTACTGTTGATGTCCTCGCGAGCAACAGTTCCCACCCCCGCGGCCCTTATATACCTCCGTCTCCGGCCGAGCTACAACCTTACTATCGATACTTGTGTGTGTGTTTGTGCGATGGATCAGACGACCACGATCCTCCACCTACGCGGAAAGGTCGTTCGAAACTTACCAACGGAAAATATGTAACGCAAGCAGAACAACATCAGTTAATCTTGAGCAAAAGACAACAAATAATAGAAGAAAGAGGCACTGGTGAGCCACGAGATATTCTAACAACGTGTCTACCTCTCAGAATTGACACCACAAAAACATTCCAAGACAATCTATGTGAATAATAGCTTATTCGTGATGGCGGGCCCATCATGTACTTGTCGGGGGCGTCGACGTACGGTGTGGCGTCTACTGCAAAATCCAGATTGTCTCGGTGTTTCTGCGGTGATGACGTCTTGTCGGGGTCGCTCATGTAAAACAAGGCTTGTGTTGCAAGTTTCGTTTCCTCCCAGTTTGAACACAGAAAGACGACGCTAATGACGGTAGGGATGCAACTTGAACTTATGTGGCTCCTCACACAAGGGGCTTTATACCTCACCCAAACACCGACGTCACAAACAAACACGGTTAACCAGATGAACAAATCAACGACTTAAAGCAGCTGCAGCCGTGCCAATGTACGCATTAAACAAACTTGACAACCGTCCAACATTCAGCTGGTATAACAATGCACATGACTTGAATATGAGTTTGTTATCAGCTGGTAAAATTTACATGGTATTCGAAGTTGGGTAGTGGAGGAGTCCCGTCAATTCAGTACACGCCAATAGAATGTGCTACTCGTCATGTTGACGCGTCAAGCGTGTCGTCGGCTCTTGGCCTTCGAATGTCAACATTTACCTCTTAACCTGCTGAAACGCATGAACCTGCTCAATTTTAACGTTGTATGGCGCCTCGGAATTCGGGTTGGACCAACTGCAACGTGAAGTTTTTCAGCTCGAGCGGTGTCACAATATTTAGCGAGGTGATTTCGTCACCATTTTGCAATTTCAATTGTGTGTACACGACTACATATATTCATTTGTACAATCTAAAACAATTAGTACCCCCCCCTTT
>JBBMKB010105139.1:0-10089 GCA_037833945.1 Alaria marginata
GCCCACATCGTCCTTCCCTCGCCCCCCCCCCACTACTACTACGGTATGTACTGCTGACCACGCCCCGTATGATACGAGCACACACCGCTCGTACTGCTGATCATGCATGATAAGAGCACACACCGCTCGTAGAAAATGTTTGTGTTCTTGGCTATTAGGGCGATGATGTGTATTGGAGAATTAGGCCGCATTTTCGAAACTGCCAACAACTATTTTCATGTTCCTGGTCACGAAAAGATTTTTTTTTGGTGCTCTTCATCTCCACGGTTGTACGGTACGTACTGCTGTTGTTTTTGGTGTGGATAGGTACACCTTGTATGTACGCACGTATATACGTATGTGTGTTCTGAACGATGTAGAATACGTAAAAATTCCTCGCACGTATCTCTATGATACGTATGTATTACGACCGCTCCTGCTGTGTGCGTACGACAACAACAAACAACATACTCTTTGGAAGCAGGCAGGCGTCCCCCTCCCCCCCCCCTGGCCGTCTATTTGAAATAATTTTATAAATGTATTATTATTAGAATAAGAACTTAACAACTTTAACACGGGTTACATGGCCATTTTAATGAACGAAATACCAGGTGAGTACGTATATTATTAACAGTGTATTAGCACTACTAGATCTTGTCTCCCTCCATGCGGGTTACATAGTGTTGGTGCGCAGATTCATTATGGACCGATATAGCCCTTGGTAAAATTGTTATATGGACCCTGGCAGCCTCCAGGGGAGTCATTGACCTACATCTTGAAAGAGGAATACATCTATCTGTAAAAACGCGCGGGCGGAGTATAACGCAGCTTACAAAGATGAGTGTCGACCTTTAATTTGATCGAACTCACAGCTGACGTATTTGAAGTAATTTTATAAAATATATAATGTATGCATACGGTACCTAAAGGCGAAATCTTCAATAATCGTGTGCTTGTGCGGGCTAACTGCTAACTGCCGATATTCGAACCCCCCCCAATCCTTGACTTTTACGCCTTGCAGTTCGCTCTTGGTGAACTACAGCGGCTGTCTGATACGGACATCTACCGGACGCTTTCTCTCAAGAGGATCTCATCGGCAGCGACTCGGGTGCGTCCTACGACGCAGCCAGTGCTTTGCTTGATTCTTGGTGATTTAGAATGGAGAGGCCACTCGCACATATATATGTACGAAGAGGAGCTGAGCGTTAGCACCGGTCTTCGAACAACTGCAACCAACCCGCGTTTTGAGCTAAACTACTTGGAATTAGAGTTGAATACTTTTTGGAGGCTCTGGTTTCTTTAAACTTGCTCTTCGTTTTGCACAAGATCATCTATCTACACATCAAAGCAGAGAAGAGCATACCAGGTATTTACGTATCATATACAGTACCAGGTAAACGAGTACGAAAGCTAACCTTTGTCAAACTACCGACAGCCAGCCGTAGGTTTTCAGAGTAATTTCATGCTGGATATCGCACATTACAAGACCGAGAGCACTACTTTATTTTCCGTTGAAGACAACAAGAACATATTAATTCGTACTATTAATAAGAGCATTACCGGTACAAACTTAGAGCCTGCGAGTAGAGCCTACAAACAGCAGTCAGTGGCATCACTGCAACAGGGTATGCTATAATATCATACCTGGACAAGCGGGCTTCGCCGTGACGGGCTAACGCCCGCCTGCGGCTCCGCGCATGCCCGTAATAACAGAGGATGCAGAACGTAAGCAAATCCAGGCCGTGAATGCGACAGATTACTGCCAAGAGCTACATAAAAAACGAATCATTTTTGAGCGAAGAGAAAGAAAACACGGAAAAACAACAAAACAAAGCTCGCCATCTGGCACAATGTGTAGCGTACAAAAGCACAGCAGTTGCCCACTCGGAAGCAACACGATCAAGGGAAGCCGAGGGAAATGCCTCGAAGGGCATCACCAGCTATCGCTCTCTTCTAGTTCCTTTGCTGTGTTTTCCTCTTTGGCCTACATGAAAGTCGCACTCGTTCGTACGACGGCAGCGTTATTACTCGTTCGTACAGCAGCAGTAGCATACTACGAGCACTCGTATGATATCATACGCTCGTTTGTACCCTGGTACGTGATATACTTCCCACATGATGGTACAAGTACCAACAGACAATCCGGTAACAACAGAAAACAGCAAGCAGCACTATTAACAGCAGTAACAGCAGAGTACATGCGGCAGACAGGACAGTAGTATCATATCATATGCTGGCGACAATGCCAGTACAGTATGACTGCTCTTTTGGCCCAAGATGAAAAAATTAGAAGATTTTGGCCCAATTTTAATGACAACCACGTTTGACTCAGGGTACCGCACGAGCACGGTCAAGGCGCCCCCGGCGCAGTAGGGCTAGGGAAGCACGATGAGGGAGTTTCGGACCGAGGGGTGGTCCTCATCGAACGTTAGCACCGCAAAGGCTCAAAACTACGTCTAAGAAAAGCTGAGGAGCTCAGGGCATACCACCAACAATTAGATGTCTATACTTATATACGTAGCTCTGGAACCTTAGTAGTCTAGACCTCCACGTACAGACAGACCATTATAATACGAGTAGCGTTAAGAGATATCATATCATATTTTACAATACAACAGCCTACAAATAACTGTAATACATACCGTGTAGCACGTCAAATATCACACCCCCTCGAGCGATTTTCGAAGCTGTTTTTCTCGACAACGGGCACGGTGTAAGCGCCGAGCGACGCGTCTCTGGAAATATCTCGACAAGATCTTTCGAAAACCACCACTTTTGTTGTGGATGCCCCCCTTGCTTTGGAGAAAATCGCCTCTGAAATTCGTCTCAGGGGGGGTGTTATCTTGCGTTTTATACGGTGAATGGCTACTCGTATTAGTAGTGTCGCATTCCTCGACCTGTCTAAAATAGATGGGACCGCCGGCTGAACCGGTCTGTGAGAAGGATAATTCCTGCCGACGACGCCATGCGCTGGGGTACAGTACTACCATTGCGGTAACCTGTTACGAACTGGCAATATGGAGCAGGCCGGACTTCTGTTGTCTCTAGATATACGCTTGATCACTCACACGGTTTGTTGGTATTTTTCATACGTATGATAGCTCTTGCGTCCTTGTGACTTCTGAAAGAGAGGGCAAGGAATTCCTCTCCCAGACTATTCCAGAAGGAGAGTAACGCCTCGACAACAATATGGAGGGAAAATGGAGATACCACAACATACTGGTATATGGTATGTCACACCAATATATGAACACGCTTCGCATGCCGTAGTTGTATGATTCAGTAAAAATCACACTAATATAGGAATTTTTTGTGCGGTAGCTATAATATATGCTTCAGCAATGTCACACCAATATATACCAGTATACTGTTCGCGTGCGGTAGCTATATAATCCAGTTTTTCAGCTCGTGCAGTCAGCCATGCAGTCATGCAGCTCGAACTGAAACAATTACGTGTAGCTACTACGGTACAACCAATGGTCTAGTCTGGATGCTAAGCGCTCTAATCGGGATGTGTTTTGAGTGTGTAATGCACACACACGGGCCCCCCCATCTTCGGCTGGCTGTCATTTCGTTAAATGTCGCATTTGTTTACGCTTTAGATACTGCGGGATAATAGGCGCGTTTTCCTCGCGGTTTATAGCAGTAGCATTTACGTATTTACCGGTACGTGTTACCAGGGTACGTATTATATCTACGACGTACTACTGTTGTACTGGTATGACGGTATGTCATCAAAGGGCGACCAAGAACATAAACAAACTTATATGTAAGTACTTCTGCATTGTCAATTGTGCACGAACGCACATGTGGCATGCGATATACCGTTGTGCTTTCAACAATTCTCCCGCAAGCAGCCAACTATGTATCGGATGTGAACATTATTTGAACCTGAACAAGGCACGATGTGGGTAGCCGTTTCGGTCGTCGGCGCTGGTCGTGTACCGCACCTTCTCGCCGTATCTATAATATTGTTGCATATCAGGTACTATACTTTGTAAGACGTGTTACTGTGTTAATGTATGTTTTTTGCAGCGGTGTTGTAATTTGTGTCTTCGTTGTCTCGAAGTTTGCCTATTGCTTGGAGGGCTGATTCATTCCTTACGTAGCATTTCTGAAGGGCTGGTGGTATGGTACTTAAAACAAATTGAGTGGTCTTGCCCGTGATGATTCGCACCGGCCCTTACTATCACGGACATTTACGCACACGCATCCGGCGTTAGAAGGCGCTCCAGTAAAGGAGGTCAGCCGTCCTCAAAGAAGAGGATTGAAGCACATCGTCCCTTTTAGAACTGCAGATAATATACCACACTAATTCCAAGTAGTGTTTCCCAAAAACGTGGGGGCAGTCCTAAAGGGTTACTCACCGAACCGAAGAAGACGCAGTAGAGGAGCGGTTTGGCGGTTCGGGGCGGCACGAGTAGGTGCTCGGATATGAAGGAAAAGAGGGGTCGAAGGTGCATCCGAGAGGGACAAGGCGGCAGCCAAAGTGTTTTGGTTTATCGAAGGGGCAGTGCTCGCAGCAGGACTCTCGACATGCTGTATGGGGAAGCTAGAGTATCGAATCACAGAGGTAGCAAAGCCAACCGGAGAGCCTGCGAAGGCTGTTCAAGGCTTGAAAGAGGCGACTACCAACGGTGTCGCGTGCGTTGCCGTTGGAATCTTGTTGCGTGAGCCAAGCACCCTACGCCACCAACGAAAATGGAACTGCACTTGGCAGGTTCGTCGACTGTTCGTACTGGAAAAGACCCCGAACGGTGTACGTATGAACGTCTGAATGCGCAGCGGATGATGGAAGGCCCTGGGATTTGTAAACGCGTGTGCAGTCTTGATCCCCGTGCCCTCACTGGCCGGACAACGGGCCTGGTCGCAATGACGGTGCACGTGGGCGTCCAAGAAACCGATGTGGTGGCGACGTTCGATACAACAAACCATTGGTTTGTCTGCTTGGTCATTGCTGGCGTGATACGTGACTCTGGACGTGTGCGTCTAAACTCCCACTATCGGGCATGAAAACTCGGGATGCTGAGCAGCCGATATCAGGTTTGCAAGGGGGTTCATACGAACAAGAGCAATCAAAGTATAATTTTCTTAGAACCAGGCGCGAACCCGAGCCACGGGCATGGCTGCTGCATGTAGTGGCATGCAAACCCCCGAGATTCCAGCCGTAGGCTGTTGTAGGGAGTGCTCAGTATCAACACGAGTTGCCGGCGTCATAATTGTGTGCTATTTAATGGTTGAAAACCTAAGCAGACGGCATCGGGGCTGCGTGGAGCGATGTACAAAGGTGGGCAAATCTGAATGGGCGGGCTGGAATCATGCAAGGAGGCACCGAAGCTCCTGAGCGTTTGATACGCGAGGCAAAAATTCCATCTGGCGGGCTAGGAGATACACTACACTGGGTGAGGTGCGAGACCTGAAACAACTGCTGGCCGGAAGAGAGCTCCCACAGTCGCAAGGAGGCTCGAAGGAATAACGAGCAAAAACGAGTTGAGCTGGTAACAATCGACAATGAGACAGCCCTGACCCAATATTACGTATGCCGTGGTATGCATGGCCTCACCCTCGCCCAAACATACACGTTACGTACGCTACAGCTAACAGGGACTAACCCGTTACCGTCGGTAATTTTGTGACGCAGGACGGCGTGTTTCACGACAATACGCTTCTAACGCTGGACCTAGCCAGCCCGTACTTCAAGAGTGGCCAGAAAGACGAACGGTTTGAAGTGGTGGTCATGGAGCACAAGGAAGATGGCCATATCAGGTCAGGTCATGCCTTCAGGATAGTATGATTGCAAATTGACTTTAAGTCCGCTGTAGACTGTCATCCTTACTGGCGGTTGCGCTGGAGTTCGAATCTCGGCTGCTGTATGACCATCACAAGATTTTTTCTGAGTCTTCTTTCGTCGCCGAAAGTGCGCGAGTGTGAGATAGCAAAGCTCGATGAAAAACGACGAGCAATGGGAATGCTGAACCCTTTGCGCGATATTAATGTAGGCACCTGAATGATACCCAGGGGGAGAAGAGCCAACACCTGCGACTACGTCTTGTCCATAAGATGGAAAGTAAGGCGTTATTAGAAAAAAACAAGACATCGAGAGTACTCACCGATTTGTTTGCGCTGGACGACGACGTATACATCGATAGTCAGATAGTCAACACAACATAATGTAACATGCGCCCACGACGTTCTGGCACGACAACATCGCGCTAGTCGCAAGGAAAACCCGGTTGAGTAGTCGAATAGTGCCGACACTATGCACTCTGTGCGGTTTTTCATGTCGACTGCCATCGGCGAGAAGAGTGCCGAACACATACATTCAAGGGTATTCACATATTTGTTCGTTGCAAACGTTAAGATTATAAATCATCCATAATTTATTGGCTAAACCATGCCATAAACTCTTTTGGGCTGGTCGGAGCGGTGGCTAAATGGTTTTTCTTTAGTGTTGCAGAGCTTTTGTTCCCCCTTTTTAACTTGCGACACCCCCGGGATTTCAAGCCAACCACATCCCGAAGGGGAAGCTTGTATCATAATGTGCGTTTGTATCTATAACGATGATCACGAATACAACGCTCTTTACTATACAGCTTTCTTTGCAAGCTCGATCCATACGGTGGAGCGTTCCGGGACATGGCAGGATGGCCAATGTTTTTGATTTTTCCGCGATAGCGGGCGCTGGCCCCAAAATGGTAGACCAAACACGGTACCATATTCGGGTCATGTCTGCACTGCTCGATGCATTTCCATGACCTACAACATAATGCGCCGCTGAGTGTGGCGATTTCAAAAATACGTGTGGCATTGTGACCGTACAACAATTTAAGCATCAGGCTATGCAACATGAAAAATATTACATCTGTCAAGGATCCAACCCAATGTGTTTTAATGCTACGTACGTCCTTGTCCATTCAACAGCTTCTCCATCGACTCCTTTCCTCAAATGGACTCCGAGGCTGTAGAAGACTTTCACGTTCACAAGGTGAGCGGCAGGCGTGACCAAGTGCTCTTGGCACTGGATTCCTCTATTACTAGCAGACACCAAGCAACAGTGCCCAACTCATGACTCTAGAGCGTTGACGGTCTCGTAGTGACCTGCCTTTGGGGGCGTCTTGGTGAGTTTCTGTTGAACGCTCGTCGTATGCTATAAGTAGTTTTAGGAAGAACCAAACAAATTGACCATCTGCCGGAGTGGTCTATCGGGTGGCGTTCAGGTCGTCATGTATTCGTACTATTAGTAGTGGGCTCGAACCCCACGGTGGTCATATTTTCCTTTTTTTAGCCGGCGTCCCCGATGGTCAAGTGGTAAATCTCGCAACTACTGAGGTCGATTTCGCAAGTTCGAGTCCCTCCGAGTTCGTAGGGACTTTTCTTGTGCAAAATTTGAACCACAGAAAGCGCCTGGCGTGTGTATGCAAAACCAACGGGAGCCCACGAGGAAATAAAATGCTGAACCATTCTCGCGATAAAAGTGAAGGCCCGCATCGTATTGGGAGGAGGGGGGGGGGGGTACCTGCTATGTGACCCCGGATCAAAGCTACGAACAGGGAGGGAACTCGAGAAGAAAGCACGATGACAACAGGTTTAGACAAAAATAAAATAGTAACAAAATAACAACATACACAAATACACAAGTCAGACGGAGACAAGTTAGATCTGGGTATATCGCTTCGGGCTTCTCTGATCTTAGACATGGCTTTTGATGACAATTCAGTCAGTCGCACCAGCAGCGAGCTTACTGCAACTGTTGCCCTGCAGGAAGTAGCCCTAACAACCGAATTCTGTTTTATGTTGTAGAACAACGCTGTCAGATTTTGAAGAGCAAATGGCAACAACAAATCCTCCTAAAATCAAGGTGGGGTTTCGTGAGAGACAAGTTGACAGGATTTCTGCGCAAAACACTTATGTTTCAGGATGCGAAAACTACGCCTACCCCCCCATTGCTGTGTTCGACCGATGGGCGTTATAAGGATGGTGTCTTCTCAATGATGCAGACAGGTGATGCGCATAGGAGGTTTGCAGTAATCAGTCCTACCTCGCCGACTCTGAGAGCGAGTTGGCTCAGCTTCCAGCTCATATTGTCATTTGCACGGCCGGTTGGGAACGCCTTTCGAATAAAAGGAGGGCGCCCCATGCGGCTGCACTGCATGATGAGCATGTATTTGAATGAAACCCCTCATATTGTACTGGACTCGCGAGTCAATGTCACACTTCGTCTGGATGTGCTTGGAAGGACCTGTTGCCCGCTTCAGTTCCTCGTTCTTCCGTTTTTTTTACGTTTGAGAGCTCGTTTCGTAGATCCGCACCCACGTGTTGGGGGGGAAATACTTGGAGGTATCATAGTGGGGTACCATGGTATTTGTTTTTGTAGCTCTAAAAGGGTTAATGATGTCCTTCTACGCCAAGGTTGAACAGCACCGACAGAGAAGAGCTGTTTTTTTCTCTGAGCTTGAACGAGAGGCGGAGGGGGATGCCCGGGCGATGGCTGTGGCGGGAACATCAGATCCCGCTCGATTGGCTGTGGATATCATGGACCACGACACACGTCGGTTGCAAGCCATCCTCGACGAGGGCGGGACGATCGCCACGGCAGGTTAGAGTTCAGGTTAGGGTTAGGGTTAGGGTTAGGGTTAGGTTTGCACATAAGAAAGACACTGCTGTCTGGTCGCGCTTGCTCTGGAGAAATCAGGTTAGGGAATGGTAACCGGAGAGTGCTTGTTTGCGGTCGAAACGGGAATTCTATTCGGTTTGGGGACAAACTATTTGGAATTAGAGTTAGGCAATTATTGCAGTGGTAAACGGGTTAAAACACAAATAACAGCAGAGGTCGTGCCCAAACATGAGCATCGGATCGTTTTCAGACAGGCAACCAGTTTCGCTCGTGCGTCATCGGGGAATTGATCTCGTGTTTTAGAACTAAGATAATTATCAGATCCGAAGTAGGGGCAGCATACTTTACTCTTTGACGGCAACCTACTCCGACAACCAAACAAAAGAGGTGCTGGATAACGATTGCCGTACGAGTAGTACCTGGTATTCCGTATTATTGTTTCAAGATAAAATGCCGTATTATTCCATCGAAGGGTTCCCAGGCCCCATATTGAAGAAATCATATCGCTAAATTTCGATTTTACCCTTAGGCTGGCCATGAGGATAATATTTGGGCACGGTACCTGCTAGAGATTACTGTGACGATTGTCGTTTAGCACCAGCGCCAGAGCTCAAACGAAGGGTAATTGATTTCGGAGAATGTTTTCACCAGAGCCGCGGTAGTTTATTAGGCTACAAGCAAAGCGAGAGTGTCTGATGTACTATCATTACTATTAATAAATATAGATATCTTAATGTGGGCGCTTCGCCCTCAGCGCTCCTCACCTTTTCTTAGACGTATTTTTTTGCGTTTGCCGTGTTAACTTTCGATCAGGACATCCCCTTGGCTTGAAACTCCCTCATCATGCTTTCCTAGCCCTACTGCGACGGGGGCGCCTCGACCGCGCTCGTGCGGTGCCCTGAGTCAAACGTAGTTGTCATTCAAAAGTTGGCCAAAACCTACTTTTGAAGCCTGGAAATTCAGGGGTCATGGGTTCGATCCTCGCCGTGGCCACTTTTTTTTTCAAGTTATTTTTTTTACTTTAAAAATGTACTATTCATAGGTACTTTTTTTTCATTTTGGGAAAAAATACAACAGTCATATTATACGTATAATACGAGTACAGCTGTATTGGCATTGTCGCGAGCATATGATGTGATACTGCTGTCGTCCTCGTCTTCCGGATGTGCTCTGCTGCTGCTGTTATTATTAGTTCTGCTTGCTGTTTTTTGTTGGTACTGGATTGTATGTTTTTAGCGCGTACCATCAGGTAGGCCGTATATGACGTAGCAGGGTACGAGCGATGATATCATACGAGCACTCGCAGTAGTGCTGCTGCTGTACGAACGAGTAATAATGCTGTTGTTGTACGAACAAGTACCACTTTTGTCATGTAGGCCCAAGAGGGAAACACAGCAGCAAAGAAACACGATGAGAGCGATAGCTGGTGATGCCCTTCGAAGCATTTCGGTCGGCTTTCCTTCTTCGTGTTGCTTCCGGATGTGCTCTGCTGCTGC
>JBBMKB010105150.1:0-10089 GCA_037833945.1 Alaria marginata
ACAACAACAACAACAACAACAACAACAACAACAACAACAACAACAACAACAACAACAACAACAACAACAACACAGGTGGGAGATACTTCTGAAAAAACGAATATTTGAAATATTTTTACTTCATGTAAAAAAGAATGAAAAAAACGTTTTTGCTGACCTGACCGATCTTGGTCCCTATCCGTACGAGCACATCCCTCTCCCTGTCGAACTCCGCCAAGGGGGCGGCCACGTCCTTCGGGAGAAACTCTCTCAACCACGGAAAGAATAACGCCGTCTCGGTATTGTGCAACTTCTTGAAGCTGTAAGCCGTTTATGTTTTCCCCCGTGAGTTTGAATCCGGCACAAGGAGCAGGAGCAAAAAAAGGAAGGGTTTCCAGATAGGATCGGCGTTGACGTAGCGGGAGGGGGGCGGGGGCAGGGGCAAACGGGGGTCACGTTGTGCATGGGCAAGCGGAGAAGCCATCGGCTACAACGACAACGAGAAAAGGGAGACGGAGAGAGCGGAGGGGGGGCCGCGGGGAGGAGGGGGCTGTTGTAATGATCTCAACCATGGGGGGAATAACGCCGTCTAGGTATTGTGCAACTTTGTGAAGCTGTGCGCCGTTTTTACTTTTGTAATGTTTTACTCGTACGCTTTTATCGGACAGAAGGAGCAAGAAAAGAGGGGTTTCCCGACAGGTCCGGCGTTAAGGTAGCGAGGGCGGGGGAACGCGGGTGAAGGGGGGGGGTCACCTTCTGCATGCTGCATATGAGCTATGAGCAAGCGGCGGAGCTATAGACGACAAACAAGGACGACGACAAGAGAAAAGGGTGGAGGAGGGAAAAGAGAGGAGGGGTTTGGGGGGGGGGGGGGCGTTGTCCCTGCGGTGGGCATCCATTCTCGGCTGGTGTTGGCCAAGTGAGACTGAATACTGGGCTTTCGGGCGGCATCAGAAATAAGCGACCAAAGCAAGCAAGCCAACAAAAAACAAGCAAGCAAGCCAACTAGCAAGCAAGCAAACAAACAATCAAGCAAGACAAGCAAGACAAGCAAGACAAGCAAGACAAGCAAGACAAGCAAGACAAGCAAGACAAGCAAGACAAGCAAGACAACCAAGACAACCAAGATAATCAAGAAAACCAAGCAAAGCAACTATTACGGGGGGGCATAGTTAGTAGAACCTACGGTATACACAAAAACCTATATATTTCCCGATTTTTACTAACAATATTTGGTCCTATTTACTATGGTCCCCCGTAATACTCAACCGAAGCGAGCCAGCAACTAACCAACCAACCAAAGCAGGAAAGCAAAGCAACCAACCAACCAACCAAACACCTCGAAAAATTCGCACGCAAGCCTTAGGCACCCCTTACCTGAAAGTCCACATATACCCGTAACATTTTAAAACCCTCTGAACGGCCGCACGTCCGTCCTTGCCCCCCCCATCCGGCCCCGCGCTAGCTTCTACCGCGAAAAGAGCTGCTTGGCGAAACCGGGCAACATCGCGCAATACCGATCGCGAGTGCCATCGCCAACTTATCACAGTCGCGCATGGAGATCACAGAGCGGAGGGGAGGGGAGGGGAGGGGAGGGGGGGGGAGATATCCATGTCAAATTTGTGAAATAGCGAGGCTGAAGGTCCCAAATGTACAAGACTTGGCATCGACGAGGCGAAATATCAACCACTAACCAAAGTTTTTCAGCCGCTCGCCCTCAACAAAAAATAATGCAATACTCGTACAAGTATAATACCGGTACAATACAACTCTGTCCGGGCATGTAAGGACTGTTTGTTTACTAATGTTTTAACCACATAAACGCCGAAGCGGTCTTTGAAATTCCGGAGATAGTGGTGCAAGACACGCCGCTACCGCTGGCCCTTGCCCTTCGAAATAATAAACGAGAAGCCCTCTCACCCGTTAATAAGAAACTCTCGTTCTTCTACTGGTACCGGGGCGTCTTCGAAGGTGCTCGCGCTCAGATGCGTTTCCGGTACCATCGACATCACCTGCGAAAACAAAACAAAAAACAAAAAACAAACAAGCAAACAAACAAATAAACAAACAAAAATATTATATAATGCAACAAACAAATAATCAAGCAAGCAAACAAACAATCAAACAAACGAACGAACAAAATAAACGAATGAGCAAAAGAACAAACGAACACACGATCGAACAGGGGCACAAACAAACAAGTTGACCCCTTTGGGGCTTCAGAGGGAAAAATTGACGGCAACAATTGACGGATACAGCAGCATCGGGCACTGCTGGTTGGGGGATGATAAAATTAGCGTCCGAAGCACAACAATGCGAGGACTCGTAGAGGAGGACGGGTGCCGCATATAATCCTACTCGCATACTGCTCGCTTGACACTACTACTCGTAGACGCTTGAAAAATGTCGCAATCGTCGTTTTTTGGTCACTGTACATGGGCCCCAAAAGGGTTGACAGGCCAATAAGCTAACGCTGCTGCTGTGTTCTAGTGCTATGATAAAGCGGGGAGGTAGGTCTTCCTCATGACACATATTATACGAATAATATGGTTATGATAGTGTGCCCTAGACTCTAGTAGCATTTGGCAAGGGGATCACTGTTACAAACGTCGCCGAGATTCCACCAACTCGAAAACATATATTTTGTTGGTTATATAGGACTACCTGCTAGCCCACTCAGTCAGCGCTGACTGGTCTAGCAGTTAGTGCTATGTAACCAACAAAGGACGTGTCGTGAGTTCGTTTCTCGGCGACTTCGTAATTTGGTATTTCTCGAGCGTGCGCGCCGGAGACATTACGAATGGGTATGATAGTGTGCCCTAGTCACTATTAATAGTAGCGTTTGGCAAGGGGAGAGCCCTGGGGATCACTGTTACAAACGTCACCGAGATTCCACGAACTCGAAAATATATATTTAATGGTTATATAGCACTACCTGCGAGCCCACTCAGTCAGCCACGAACTCGAAAACATATATTTTGTTGCTGACATAGTGGACTAGCAGGTAGTGCTATATAACCGTAGAGCCCTTCCATGTTCCTGCTGCTGTTTTACAAGACAAACGATCCAACCTCTAAAACCATGTGGAGAACGGCGCCTCCCCCGTTCCGCACGGCACGGATAGCGAGACCGCTACCGTTTCCATTACAAAAAACTGGCAGCAGGTGTACTGCTGTATGGACAGTTATATACCACGTACCATACAGCAGTAGTATCGGCCCTCTCGTATCACAAGAAACTTGAAGTCCGGCTCAAAAAAAAGCTATATCCTGCGAAAAGGGGGCGTAGATTTCTTATTTCTTCCACTTTCCTTTAGACGGCGAGCGCCTATATAGGCGACCCACTTTTTGTATGTACCAGCATAGGCCTGTCCTGCGACCACGGACTTGATTATTTACGCGAGATAATGTGAGAATAACAACAACACTTTCGTAACGTTTCCAAAATTGTTGGCTAGATTATTCTTCGTAGATTTCTTAAAAGCGTGTTTTCTCACGAAGGGGGCGATACAGCAGTTGTATATACGACGTCGGTTGAAGGTTTACGAATAATCAAGAGTCCCGTCAAGGCGTCCTTTACACTTCATATATGTACTCGTAGTATATACTACAATATGTTTGAGTGTGGGGGTTTCTATTAACCCCTTTGGGGCTTCAGAGGGGAAAATTGACGAAATGAATTGACGATTCCAGAATCGGTCACACGAAGCAGCCGGGGACGCCGGCTAGAATGTGTTTACAAAGCGCACGGTAGGAGGTATACGACACACGCACGGCATTCTGATACTCGTACTGCTGCAGGCTCTTCCTGGACGGTTGATAATATCGAAAATCTCTTGTTTTTGGTCGATATAAATGGGCCTCAAAAGGGTTAATAGATGGCTGTCCGTCAAGGGGAAAGGGTGCCGTCAAGCTATAATACTGTACATACGGCTTTGACAGTTGAAGTCAGCCAACAACTTTGGTTATCAGTTATCGCCGTCTCGAGACTTCAACACTTGAATGGTGCGGCGAAATATGGTCAGACCAAGAAAATACCTGTACATATTATGTGTACCAGGTAATATACCATTAATAAGCTACTCATACAGTAGACTAAGTGGGGCCGCGTACATGCTCTTTCCTCCGGCCTCGTGCAAGCATGAATCTGCATCGCATGGGGCATGGCGGTGCATGGCACGGGGGGTACGTGGCCTCATAGGCATGCCCGCTGCGGCTGGCGTAAAAATGTGAAAGCTGCATGCAGCTCTACACCTGCAGTAGACTAGACTATCGTAGCTCTGTGTACCTGGACTACGACAAGCAGTACGGGTGTCTTGTGTCCTGTTGACACCTGCCGGGTACGCACATACTGGTACCTGATCCCTGGTACATGTTTGCATCCTCGTGTCGACACAAAGCAACACAATCAATCTATTACAAAAACAGCCTGTACGAGTAGACCCTCTGGCAGCCTGAAGAAGGAAGAAGTGGACAGGTAGGTGGCAATTACTGCTCGTATGTACTTGCACCATATCACGGGAG
The DNA here is from genome assembly GCA_037833945.1 of Alaria marginata. Lineage (NCBI taxonomy): Eukaryota > Phaeophyceae > Laminariales > Alariaceae > Alaria > Alaria marginata. The sequence goes on from JBBMKB010105150.1 coordinate 4,503, forward strand.
TCGGGGAACAACGTCAACCCGCACCGTTTATGTCCGAGTACATACTCTACTGAGGCGTGGCAACGTGCTATAATACGAGTAGCGACAGACTAGGACCGCAGACCTACACACCTGCATGTGGATCCTTCTCTTCCCGTTCTGCACGCGCTCTTTCAGCCACGAAGCTGCCGCAAACGGCGAGGTCCCCGCAGCGGTGAACGCGTGTCCTTGCCTCGCTCCTGCCGCATTAGCCCCTGCCGAAGCCAAGTCAGCAGCAGCAACCGCGACCCCTCTCGCAGAGCTCGCGGAACCCCCCCCCATAGGCAGGCTCCCGAGGCCGGCGAAACCGTACAGGCTCGGGGCCATGGCGAGTAGTACGACCGACCACAGCACGGTGGGGGTGAGTAGCGTCCATCGGTGTGGTCCGCGGCCGCGGCGCCGAGAGCGAGGCTCGGCATTCTCGCGTGAGGTAGACATGTTGATGCTGTTTGAAGGTAGGTCCAAACGAGGCATCCAGGGGGGGGGCTATGGCTCTTGTTCTGCTCACTCTACCTCGCCTTCGAGGCTGCGGCAGGACGAACCTGCGGAGCTTCGAGTACGCCGAGTTAGCTTCTTTGGTCGTATGCCAGTGTTGGTGGGGATGCACACTCGCACGGGCTGCCTGTCACCCAGGAGGTGCCGCTAGAGGGCATTCCGTTGCCACCTCATCACTGCATGCCCCTCAGAAACAACGCCATAATATCATATAAAACCTCCTCTTGAAACATGAACACAGCAGTAGCACACAGCACGCGGCTATCAGCTAGGCAGCCAGTCGCCCAGACCATGCGTATCCTCGGCGTAAACGGTGCATTGACTGCTGCTGTAGCAGCTGCTGCTGCCGTGAGAGTGGCGGCTTTCGCATGTCCCCCAACAGCTCAGGTTGAAACCATCCAACATCATAGTCGAGTACGTCCTGCTGCTTCTACCGTTAGGAACGGCCAAGCTCGACACGGGGAGCAGCAGCGGTCGGCGTCAGCATCGCCACGACGGGGCTACTGCAGCCTCGGGTGAGTCAGACGGTTACTGGCAGTCGGAGTTTGAAGCGCTGTGCCTGATGTGCACGTCACGCATAGTATAGATGGCGAGGACAAGAACGAGGTTGTGCTCTAGCAGAAGCATGCGTTCCTTCAACAACGCGTTCCTTCGAGTCAGTCACGCGCAGTACTCGTAGCAGTAGTATATTGTCTGATTCATGATTGTGAAGGCTATCACAGCAGCAGTGGCAGGTATTACCTGGTACGTAACATCGGGATATACCTGGTATACAAGGGGGGGCTCGCCGCGGCGAGCTGGCGCGCATGCCCGTACTGGTCATGAGAGGTAGGCAAGCCGAGTCATGCTGCTGCTGCTGTATTTTGCAAGTTGATGCAACTTCTTGAACCCCAAAGTCCGACGGTCGCTTCTGATTAGGCCGCATGCGATTTCGTCTGCGAGCAGGAGCAGGGCGGCGGCGTGGCGGACGGAGCTATCGGCATCGGCGGAGGGGTCGTCGCCCGGGGGGGGGGGGGAAGGGGTCCCCGGGGTGCCCACCCTGCCGGGAATGAAGGTGAAGGCAGGACACGATTAAAAAAGCGAAAGCCTACGACGTACGGTAGGCTTGTTGTTGTTGTACAGTATCATATCTCTCTAAATTGATAAAAACCACGAATCCTGACGTTTTGAAATTCTGAAATGTCAAGTTTTCAAGCAAACAAAAAAACACTTTTTTTTGTCAGGAATCCAATCCAGACATCACTTTTTATGGAAAATGTCAAAAACGATTCAAAGTCCGGGTTCCTGACTCAATGTCAGGATTCACAAAAATGTCACGTTTTTTTTTGTCACAATTCCTGGCATTTTTTTTTGTGTTCGTAAGGAATGTGGCCTTAAGTGCCGTATCTTACGAACAAATATGTCAGAAAACGGCAGATTAAAGGCCTGTGACGGACGGCCGTCTAGAACTAGTATACGAGTTTTAGTGTGGGATCTCCTAAAGGTGCGATCGACGGCGCTCAAAAATGCCGCCTCCTGACATATTTGGCCGCGAAGACTCTCGGTCATGCATGCGAGCGCGTCGGCGTTGGAGTTAGCGTTAGGGTCCGCGCTGACGTTATCCTCAGCCTTAGTTTTAGCGATAGCGCTAGGCTTATCGTTAGCGTTGGCGTTAGGTTTAACATCGCCGGTTGTAGCGTCAGAGTTTGCATTAGCGTTAGCGTTAGCGTGAGCATCAGCATTAGAGTTAGCCGTAGCCTTAGCCTTAGTGATAACGTTATCGTTTTCGTTACCGTTAGCGTTAGCGCTGGGGTTAACGTTAGGGTTGGCGTTAGCGGTAGCGGTAGCGGTAGCGTTGGTGTTGGCGTTAGCCATAGCGTTCGCGTTAGATCCAGCGTTAGCGTTTCCAGCGTTAGCGTTGGTATTAGCATTAGCGTCAGAGTTAGCGTTAGCATCAGCCTCAGACTTAGCCTTAGTGATAGCGTTATCGTTGGCGTTATCGTTAACGATATCGCTGAGGTAAGCGTTGGGGTTGGCGTCAGCGGTAGCGTTGGCGATGGCGTTGGCGTTAGCCGTAGCGTTCGCGTTAGAGTCAACGTTAGCGTTTGGGTTAGCGTTAGCGTCAGCGTCAGCGTTAACGTTAGCGTTAGGGTTAGCGTTGGCGTTGGCATTAGCGTTAGCGTTAGAGTGAGCGCTATCCTCGGCGTTGGCTATAGCGCTAGCGTTAGTATCGCTTGTGGCATCGGCGTTAGCGTTTAGACCCATGCTACCAAAAATGTGCGCTGTCAACGAGTTCGTCGAAGCTGGGCTGGCATAAACACTGTGACACTGTATGTAGTAACTTAACTATTAGGGGTATGAGTTGGGTGACAACAGGTCGCCTACTTTAGTTACAGTATAATTGGTTACAATCGGTAATTTGCAGAGTTATTCCTACAGTAGGGGTCCCCCCAAAAGGGCGGTGGCGGGCCAGAGCAATATGACCGCCTTATTGGGGGAAAAGCCGCCTTATTCACTCCAGGCTATGATTGCAATTCCCCAATCGCGCCAAGCGATTTTCGCGGCGTTATGTCGGAATACCGCCTTACTTGTTGGGGGGGAGGGCACCGTAATTGCATCTGGCTGACGCGTTTTTTTTCTCGACGTGTTTGTATTTATTTATATTGACTTAAGTCCGTTATTACGGGGGACCATAGTAAATAGGACCTACGGTACACACAAAAAAACAATATATTTCCCTATTTTTACCAGCAATATTTGGTCCTATTTACTATGGTCCCCCGTAAAAGTTGTCTTTTTTACTCCGCACCAAACAATTGACTACTATCCGTGTGAAGTCCCGCTAACTACTGTTGTGACCCGAAACAGACGGTCGTGGAGACGGAGGAGGAGGAAGAGCAAAGAGCGGCCAAGGAGTGGCAGGACGACGGGAGAAAGGGACGAGTCCTCGTACGCCGAAGTAAGAAGTGACTACCGTTGCTGCTATACCTGGTACCAGGTATATGATATGGGGCTGTGAGCTGGGTTCTACTGTACATGTCGTCGACTGAGTATAAGTTGGCTATTGAATACAGTACAGGACACCTAATAAGAAACATAAATATTGACCCAGGCTGAGTTTCTTATTTTGAAGGTGGGGTGTTCTACACTAAATTGAGCATAAAGGCTCCCGAATTTCTTATTTTATTGTAAATATCAGCCTACGTTTCTTATTAGCCTGTTTCTTATTAGGTCTCCTGTACTGTAGGCCCCGGGTATTTCAGTTTCATAACTGCAGCGGTGCCAACCATTCCGACTATTCTGGGCTTCCTTGTGTATATACCTTCACGGGGACATACATACCCACCCCCCGTAAGCACGCGCGACCGAAGTGTTACACGCAGCTTGCAAAACTTGAGTGTCGACCAAATTCTCGATCTCACAGCTGAAGAAGTGTCATTTTATTTTTTCTTGATAATAAATACCCTGGTATATATATATATATATAATATTATATATATATGGGCATATATATATATATATATGGGCCGGAAGGCTTGTTTGGTATTTTCGTTTTTGTTTGGGGTGTTATCATTATCATAGCACAGGACAACGGGGTAAAAGGACGGACCCTCGCGCGTCGTAAGCACACGAGAATGTCACTTCTCTGCTGCTATTACGGGGGAACATAGTAATCAGGGCAAATTTTGACTAGTAAACAACGGGGAAAATATAGGTTTTTGTGTGCAAAGCAGGTCCTGATTACTATGGTCCCCCCTAAAAATAGCTGTTATGGTATCGTTAGAGCTAGCTGCAAGCTGGCGGAATATCAGTCACCGACTAGGAATGGGTTACGGTTAGGGTTGAGGTTAGGGTTAGGGTTAAGGCTAGGGCTTAGACGCCTGCTACTTTGGAGTTAGTGCTCATCATACGATGTATATATATATCACGGATGAAAATTGGCATGAAGTTCGAAGGGTGGCGAAAGGCTTCACAGAAAGGCCGGCAGATGGTTTTGACGGGGTCGAGGAGAGAGCGGAAGGCATTCATGCGGAGGTGGCATAGCGCGGAGAGCTGTAGAGCTGCAAAAGAGCGACACGCGAAGCCCGCGGCCGCGCCACCCACCGTTGACGCCACGAAGTATTTTAGTGTAGCACTTTTTGGCAAAAAGCTTTTTCTGAAGGACGGGGCTCTTTTATAATCCAAAATGGTTGGAATGGCGTTATTGTTTCGCAGCACGATTGGTTTTCTTTTTACGCCTATGATAGGCCGTGGGAATAATTGTCCATCGTGCTGCACTTTCATATCCCTCGAAATCGGTTTGTAGGTAACTTACTAATAGTAAGAGCTTCTCAAGTGAGGAGTCTCAGAAACAAAGAGGTCTTATAATACTGATTTAAACTAGCGTGTGTCGCTAGCGTGTTCGGGCTCCGAAATAATAACTTTTCGCAACTGCTGAACGTTAGCTGTTACCGTTAGCGTGTGAGATGGCTGGCTATATAAGTCGTCGACATAGCTTCTTCGTAGTTGGCCAGGTGTTCCAGGTATATACTGTAGTTGAGGCGGTGCCACCTTTTTTGGACCATGTTGGGCTTCCCTTCTTTATATGTACGCAACAATGACCATCTCGTCATGAGTATAATCCTAACTCAAGGTTTCGTTTTTGTTATTGTTGTTGCCGTCGTTTCGTTTTGGTTTCGTTATTTCTTCTTGCCGACTTTTGCAGAGGAGGTACCGGCGCCGGACAAGGATCCCGCGGGGGTGTGCCAGCTCATCTTTCAGTCTTTGCAGGTACGGCTGCGTGCGCGAAAACCCTGGGGGGAGGGGTACGGTGAGGTTAATATAGGGTGGGGTGAGGTAGGGCAGGGTAGGGCGGGGTTAGGGTAGGGTAAGATGAGGTAGGGTAGAGCAGAGTAGGGTGAGGTGGGAGTATGGTAGGGTACGGTAAGGAAAAGGCAGTTCGGTGCGTTGTGGGGTGGGTTAGGCTAGAGTAGGGTAGGGAAGGGTAGGGTGGGGTTATGAGGCGAGGTAAGGTAGGGTAGGGTACGGTAAGTTATTGTACAGCAGACTAGGGTAATGTAGTAGTCTTGTAGAGTAGGTTAGGGAAAAGTGCATT
>JBBMKB010105161.1:0-10088 GCA_037833945.1 Alaria marginata
GGGGGGGGGGGGGTGGGGGGGGCGGGGGGAGGGAGGGGGGGAGGGGAAGAGGGGGGGGGGGGGGGGGGGGGGGGGGGGGGGGGGGGGGGGGTTGAACACGCTGCTGCTGTGAAACCCTTTGTGGACGTCGATGCGGCAATGTTGCAGCGTCGTGCGCCCGAAGTGTGTACTTCAACGCGTGATTCCGGCCCATATCAGCCTTACGAAGAGGGTCTATTTATGAGGGCAGAAATTGAGCTGTTCGAAGCTCCCTGTTTTCAACAGAGGTAAAGGGAGGAGTATTCTTGCCGACAAAGGCCTTCCGTTTGGTAATGAAAACCTAGGAGTGGAACACACGCCCATACCTGATATTTCCTAAACACCACCCAAAAAAAGGAAGAATAAAGTTAAACCATCTGTCCACCTGTCAAACGATATATCTACCGGTCACGTGTCCATCTGCCGCGCATAAATATCGTCCGCGGCACGCTTGGTGCCTCGATAATCAACCGCATTGCCTGTTCTAAGGATTGGAATACTGGATAACTGCAGGATTCTGGTCATGCTGGTGCTCTGAGGGGGTATATTGTCTGGGGAAATGCTCTACATCTCCCTATCAACGAACTCAAGACAGCGAAGTGAGCCAGGCTAGGACGCAACGATTCTGGTTTCCTTTCAGGCCCGAGGGCTCCCCTTCGCTGCAACATGGTGAACCCAGGGAGAGCAGCAACGGGGCGCCGACCAAGAACAGAGGAAGGCACACGCTGTTTCAGGCTCGTGGCCGGTTCTGCACCGACGATGGCTATGCATGTGGCAGGAGGGGTGCCGCAGCGTCATAAAACCATCTATCCGCCTGTCAAATTATGTTACATGTCTACCTGTCACGTGTCCACCTGTCGTGCATAGATATTGCCCGCAACGTGCTTGGTGTCTCGTTATTCAACCACGCTGCTCGTTCTAACGTCTGGATAACTGGAAATCTGAGTGATTCTGGTCTTTCCTTCTGGTGCTCTGAGGAGCTAGCCTGGAAAATGCTCAACTCTCTCCATAAACGAACTAAAAAATAGCGAGGTGAGCCAGGCCCGGAAAGGGCGGTCTTGGACTATTTTCAGGCAATACCAGTAGGTTTTACCTTTACGCTTTTATTCATGGTTTTTTTTTGCGTGCTTCTGGGTTTTCCCGAGAGGGCATCAACCCAACCCAATCCAACCCAACCCTATATCCCCAACCCTAACCCAGGCTAAGCCTGCGACCCGAACGCGGCGTTTTTGGCCGCGTTTTGGATTTTCTGAACACAACAATGTGCGGACCATCTCAAAGTTCGTACCCATGGACGGTAACATTTTGTGCGGATCACCGAGGGGACCACGTATTACTTGCTATACCGGTATTCGACCAAAACGGGGATTGTTGGCTTTGGCCGACCCTCGATTTTGGTTGGCGTTGGGCCAGGGTGCTTGGTGGGCCCTGCCGGCATCTGGTAACAGCGTTGGTGATTGTATCCATCCGAGGATCCGAGGTGCATTTTGCGGGTTGAAAACTTGAACCTACGGTAAAATGGTGGTAGCTGAACCAGACGGGCCTGGGATTATCGCGCATGTTTTCGTCTCACCGGGTATGCTTGACAAGGGGTAGAGGCGACATTTGTTGATTGTGAATCTTCCCAAGGTAGCTATTTACGCACGGTTGATCAAGGGTAATCTTAGAAGCGGCTAAACCAGCCTACAGTCTTTCCAAGCCACCCCATCCCGATCCCGCCGAATCAACGTAGAGTCTTTCCAAGCACAGCATCCAAGCTGCCGAGTCAACCTATAGCCCTCACAAGCCACAGCATCCAAGAACTCAGGTTCGGGTTAGGGTTAGGGTTAGGGTTAGGGTTAGGGTTCTGGTCGGGTGGTCGACTTTAGGCGCCACGGCCAAAACCCCCGTAAAGATTCACAATCAATAGATAGATGTCTATTAATAGGCCTCTTGACAAGTTTTCGGGCTCGAGCAAATGCTGGCGCAATTCCGCCATAATAATAAGGGCAGAAACTCAGCGATGGCACCACACACAGGGACAGTGATGTGTGGAGTGATCTGCGCCAAGGAAAACGGTGGCAATCCAGATACAGTTCTTGTTGTTCCCAGCTGCACGGCTGCACTTACTTGCACATTTGTCATTTTTTCCTTTTGGATTTTTTTTTTTCTCGAAGTCAGGAGTTCCATTTTTTCTGGGGGCGAGCTATAAGCGGGGTAATACTCCATGGACAAAAGCGCAAGAAAACCAAAAAATGACCGCGACTCCACTCTGCGGCACATCCTCCAGCTGTATAGCCCTCCCACGTTCCACCTGCTAAGCCCAGGTCATCCGCAAAGCTGAGTGTTCGGTTCTTGGCGGAGGGCAATCTCCAGCGTCAGCCAAAACTTTAGCTCGCCGGAGTCAAGTCAGGCAGGAAAGGAACTTCCTTTGTCTCTGTCGCGTGTGTTATCTTTGAACCTTGTTCTACGATGAACCTGTTTGGGAAAGCGAAGAGCAAGCCTCAGGCGGCGGACACTACGACCACCATCCTTAAGCTAAGGGAGACCCTGGACTCGTTGGACAAGAGGTGGGTGCGCATGGCGTGGTCGTCGCGATGACGACGGCAGCAGAGCCACCGGTGGGGCGAAGAGTAACTTGACGTTCCAACATACCAAACGGGGCAACTAAGAATCTCTCAGACCATAATATAAGCAAGTAGAACGAAGAACGAGAAGGGACTGGTACGTAGAACGAGCAGCAGCAGCAGCAGTACGTGCGAGTATTTTGATGACAGAAGCACAAGAGGGGCCGAATACGGTTCGGCGACAGTGCCATCGCGTGCTGCTGCACTGAACCCGCTTGTCTTATGCGTCTTTGTCCCACAGGTACGCTGATGCCCACCAGAGTTGTGTTGAAGTACCGTTGATGCCCTCATTTTCGTCGTCATACCAAGCGCTGTGTGATAAATGTCCCTGTTTTTTTACGTGAATTGCCTCGTACCTAGGTGTGAGAGTATGATGGCACATGCCTCGCGTCCCGCCTCTCATTCCCAGCAAAAAGAATGCATTTTGCCGTGTACACGTAGAGCTGCTACTCGTACCACGTACAGGTAGCTGGTACCAGGTATCATATGTTACGTACAAGCAGTAGTAGCCTAAGTCTAGATGCCACGGAGCCTTGCTAGCTCGCTGGCATATCCCATGTGTTACCTTTACTACGCTACATCAAGGCTGCACTCGAAAGAAAAGCATTCGAGATTTTGGCCACGTTTTTTTTTGTTATTTGTTTCTTTCTTTCTTGTCATTCGTGAATCGTCTCCGCAGCGCGCAGAAATTTCGCGTGGGCTGCATACATATATAGCAACCCATAAAAATGGCTGTGCCCGCAGCAGCTGTAACAAGTAGCAAGGCCTGCTTTGCACTCGTAGAGTCTTCTATCTTCTAGACTACGGTCGTGGTTTATAACCTTTAACCCCTTCAGAACCCCGAACCCCGTCCCTATACTATTATCAAGTAAATGTGTCCCCAAAACGGGTTTCCAGTTGTAAAAGGGTTAAAGCTTTGCCGGTGTGCTTGTAGTGAAGAGTACGCGTACGTACTGGTTGGTGGCTGTGGTTTTTGCCCGTCAGCGGCTGACGTTTTATTTCCTTTACACTCGTACGAAGGTACTCGTTGTGTTAGACTACTCTGTATGGGTCGCGCATGGTACACCAGGTACAAGGGTCCCCTTCGGGACGTGTTCGACGAAACTGCTGTCGTGATTGGGTATCATGGGGTGAGCACCACACACACACAAAAGCACGTGACTGCCACAAAGGCAAAGTCTTGAAGCGCAGTTGATGTTGTACGGCTGCTGCTGTGCTGTGTGTGCACTGTGGCTCCACGGCTACTCGTGAAATTCGGAGGAAATATGGGTTTCCATCATTCTGCGCGGCATCCACAGTATTCCCAGAGCGAAACCAATTGCACACTCTTGATCGCGTTCCTATTACGGGGGATCATAGTAAATAGTACCAAATATTGTTAGTAAAAGTCGGGAAACATATAGGTTTTTGTGTGAACCGTAGGTCCTATTTACTATTGTCCCCCGTAGTAGGATGGCATACAAGCACACACGCAGAAGCACACACACGTACATACGCATACAAAAGCACCGTTTGTGGCTGTCGCAAAGGGAAGAGCTTAAGGCGCGGCTGCTACTGTACCGTGACTGCCACAAACTAAAACACTTAGACTATAGGCGATGTGGTACAGATACAACAGCAGAAAAGTAGCGCGAAATAAAGATGTACTGAAATTGTGGGTGTCCATGGTCCTGCGTGGCTCGGCAAGGCGGAACGCAATCCCCTGAAAAAGATTCAGCTCGCGCGACTTTGGCACCCACAGCAGGCGCCATATGGAACTCGGCGGGACCCAGACGAGCGTCGCAATATAGTGGCCTGCAGCCGAAAGTGCAAGAAAACACCCTCGCGGCCGCCGGAGAAGAGCTTTTGCAAATGTGCTAAGACAATGCACTTGATACTTACGCGTACCGGCATGTATTTTGCACCTCTGGTAATTTATTTTTTTATTTTGCCTTTTCCCGCTGGTCGGGTCGTCTTTTCGCCTTCTCTTCCTTGAAAATGGCAAAACGTTTGTGTGGTACGCTTCTTCTCTCTTTTCGTCCTTTCTCCGGCAAACAAATGGTCACAGAGAAACTCACATCCAGAAGAAAATCAAGGCGCAGCTCCTGGACGCGAAGGCGAAGAGCAGCGCCAAGGACAAGCGCGGCGCCCTGTTTGCCCTCAAGAGGAAGAAGATGTACGAGGGGGAGGTCAACAAGCTTAACGGCGCAAGGATGACCCTGGAAAGCCAGGTGAGAAGCCGCTACAAGCTGGTTCACGTTGAAATTACCATATTTTGAGCCCGGCCAATGTCAACGCCGTTTTTGCGGGTTAGACTCTGAAAAATTGCACACGTGTTCTGTGAACCCTTGCCGAAAATATGAAGAACGGGGTGTGTCTTTGTTTTTTCTTTCCGTCAGTTTTTTTTTAGATTTTTTGAAAAAAAATGGGCACCAAATTTCTCGCGAAAGAAAAAATGCACAAACACCGCGGTCTTCCGATTTTTGGCATAGGCACATAAAACGCGTGTGCGAAGTTTCAGGGTCTACTTCACCAAAACGGCGTGGACCTTTGGCTTGTGTACGAAAGAATGGCATCAGTATAACTTTACGGCGTAGCCTTGAAACTATTTGTTTTCAGTATATAAACCGATTTACGAGCTGGTTCCGGCGACAATAAAGTATTTCCACCTTCGGGCCCCAGAACAATTAATACGCCGAGTTAGCCGATACTAAGCACATCCACGTGACCGCATCAACAATAGGGACACATCGGCGAAGGTCGTTGTGGTGTGCGAGCCGTAGTTCGCGAGATATTGTAGTTGTTCGTATTACTTGGGGAGGCGTTGTTGCATGGGAATTTGAGCTGTCTATAGTAAGACCTATATGGTTTTGTATTTTGGCCATATTCCGGGCAATACGTCGAGTCATTCGACTCTAAACGGGTTGATATGATCGTACCAACAAGACGAAGACGCCAATGACACTTTTTTTTTTCTGCGAGCCGCATTGGACTGTACTAGGAAACGCCTACCAGAGTACCAGAACAATGTACCAGGGTATAGGGCTATTTGGAAACCTGCAGGAAACTATTTACTGTTGACGGTAATCATTTTTGCACTTGACTTTTTAAGAGGGTTAAAAACGACATTTGGCCGGGTTGTATATACGTAGTCATGACAGTACAGAACAATTCACCACTGGGCTTTTTTGGAAAGAAAAATATTTCAAGCATCAGGAAGGTCAAAGTTGCCAAAAAATCCAGAAAAAATGGTAAAATATATCTGTAGAAGGAACTTAACTTTAAAAAAAAGTCCAGTCGTGAGTTTTTTTCGTTTTTCATGACGCACAACCCTGCCAAATTTCGTTTTCCAACTCTCAAAAACCTAAGTGCTAAAACGCAAAGCCGAAAATTTCTGGCTGTCGCTGGAACGAGCTCGTAAGGTGTATCATCTTACTCTAAATCGATACAACTCTGTCAGATGTCGAATATCTGTCCCAAACTCTCTCCAATCATGCCTTGGAGTACTTGACGCCGACTGGTTTCGAAAACAAAAAGGTTTGCTGTAATGGGCTTATATGTTGGGGCCATACAATTGAAACCGAGAAAACCCGATTTCGACGAATACAAAAACAACAAAAAATGATGTGTTTTCAATGTATAGCCAAGGTCAATAATACCTACCATCGTGCAAAAATCTGGGACGTTTTGGCAAATGTCAGGAGAGATATCAGGAAAACCGTCCATGAGCTTTTTCTGTGCTATATATGAAAATAAAGGTTAAAAAACGCATTTTAAGACGAAAAAAACTCGTAAGCCAATTTTCTGCCATAGTTTACACGTTTTTGGGCATAACTTTTGCCCTAGTTAACGTATTTTTATTCTGGCCATGTCACGCTTTTCCTCTGTTCAGAGCAGTCAGTATGGTACCAACCATGTGGCATTCGTGTCGATATTGCACGCAGAATTCGCCGGGCTCAAATTTTGAAATTTAGGACGTTCTGAGTGAACAGTCTGTAGTGTCGGCAAGATTTCATGACCAATAACTAGTCTCCAGTCGGCGTCCTACGCCGAAATGAAACCCAATACGTCGGATAGCCGACACCTCCAGAGAACGACTAACTATTTGTCCGACTAATAACTAGTTGGTGATTTAAGTCGTGGGCAGGGCGTGATTCATTTGTTTTTGTCCGAGTTTTATTTTTATTTGTTTGTGTACTACGAGTACAAGGGGGGCTTCGTCGTGGCGGGCTGACGCCAGACTGCGGCTCCGCGCATGCCCGAAATTGGCGAGATATATGCGTAAAAACACTAGAGCCCGTAAAAGCGATAGCACTGCCAAGGGGTGTGCGTGCGCAAGGGGTGTGCGTTATTACTTAGTAGCATTAGAAGTAGGCTGATGGGATATTTTGTGATTCTATTGAATATAGAACCCCTACTCCCGTGGCAGTCCCAAGTGACGTGGTAGCGTTAACCCGCTACGGGGGAAGGTTTTCTTATGTAAGATGTAGGCAAGGAGAGAGCTTTCCACTTGTTAAGTATATCGTAGAGAGAGTGGCCGGCAGCATCTAGGGAAGCTACTCGTACTCTCAATATATCGGCGTTATTACGTACCGAACATGCAATTTAGATCGGGAGATCCTCCTATAGGGTATATACAACCTTCCACGTATCTTTCATCGGTACATGTACGACGATCGTTCTACGAACCTTTCCCGAAACCTTGTCCTCCGCAGTACCCCCCTCTTCATGCGCTACGAATCCATCTTTGCTCGTATGGATGAATTGTGGCGATAATGCAACCAGGGTATTGTACTGTTATACTTCGTACCAGTATGGCGGAAAGCCACATTAGTTAGAGCTCGTAATTTTATTCTAAACCCACTCTAGAATGGGACATCCCACATCTAGCTTGGTTTTGATGAGTATGCGCGCTGGTTGGACCCAGACCGGGCGCCCTCACCCGGGGGGGAGAACATGGCCACTGTGTCAGTAGTGAGAGGTAGTTCAACGCCTGTTGGAGACAAGCTCTACCCAGTACTGTCTGTAGCTCAGGTTGTCAGGCAGAGGGATACGAGTGGCCATATGTCAGTTTTTATAACAAGCTTTGATAGTGGACTTGTACCCCATCTCCGCCTCGAATTAATCCGTGAAGACACGGCAGCTCCCTTTCAGGAACCTCAAGCTCAAGCGCAGAAACACGAAACGAGTAGTTTACGCGGAGTTGACCCCACCAACCCCACTTCCACTCCTACTCCCGCTGCACTTGGGCGTTGCCACAGCCGCAGAGTGACGAATCCATCGCTGTCGTGGAAACGACTATTAACAATGTATCTGTGGACACTTGGTACGGTCGATGGGAGGCTCCCGTTCGTATTGCGGGGTCATTGGGAACGTTTCGGCGTATCTTAATAGTTATAGCGGGCATGTCGTTGTTGTTAGTGTTGTTGGCGTCGTTGCTGTTGCGGTTGTTGCTGTTTTCTGCTACGGTTGCTTGTTGCGGTTGTTGCAGTTGGCGCTGTTAGTCTTCTTTGGGCTTTGCCCTCGTGAGTTCGAAAACATATCGTCGACGCCAATATGGAGTCTCTACTCCCGTAGAGGACCCAAGTGACGTGGTGGCGTTAACCCGCTACCGGGGCAGCTTTTATTGTCCAACATGTAGGTAAAGATAGAGCCCACCTCTTTGTTAGGTAGATAATAGCATCCCTGTCGGGTGCAAACGAGAGAGAAGCAGAGACCAAAAACGTCCACCCCGTCAGGAACAAAAAAAGTACAACAATGTCAAAAATACATCCAAGAAAATTTTACGAGAGATGGCCGCTATATTAATGCTGTATATCCAAGAAAAGTTTAGAAGAGAGGCCGATGAATATCGTACACATGTTTATTGTCTCGTGACGGTCTCGTCTGTTCCGGACCGTTCGTTGCACGCGATGCTACGTACGTACGACGCGCTCGTTTTGTTTTGGCAGATCATCGCGCTGGAGGGGTCGAACATGAACATGCAGACTTTCAACGCCATGCGCAGCGGGGCGAAGGCGATGCAGGACGCGAGGGGGCGGCTTGACGTGGACCAGGTGGACGATGTGATGGACGACATCAAGGACGAGATGGACATCGCCGAGCAGGTAAGCGTTCCAGTGCGAAGCGGTTGGAAACCTTGACCGTTTTGGCGCTGCACCCCCGTTATGGGTCCAAAACACTTGAAATTTGACTGTTAATATTTTTAGGGTTTTGGGAGCTTTAACCACTTGGAATTAGACTATAATATTGTAGGCGTCTGGGAGCCTTGACCCTTTTCGCACTCAACTCCCATTATGGGGCCAAAACACTTGGAATTAGAATAGGATCATTTTTGGAGTTGGAAAAGGGTTAAGCGCTGACCGAGGGCGACACGTCCGTCGCGTCGGGCTATATACTTCGTCGATGATCGCCTTTTGCGATCGATCTGGGTGGATACATGCCGAGGTGGAAAGCTCGCAAGAGTAGTGTAGGCGTTTGAACGGTTTAGCGCGAGGTTTCCTCTCTCAGAGGTGCTGGAGGGCACACTCGTACGAAATTTCCTGGAAAAATCTGGTGGAGGTGCGGGTAGGTGGGTAAATGTTCCTGCAAGCGTAAGTGGCCGGAAGATGCAATTCGCGTTGAGACCACTGTTGTAAGGATTAGACCAGGGCTGCTGCTGCTGCTAGAGATCAGCTTGGGGGTTGCATGTAATGACTGTAAGAGCGTACTCGTGTTCTTATTATCTTATTATGATATGGTAGTGCCGTTAAATGTACTGGTTTCGGTTGGAATACGTGTTAAATGTACTGGCTTGGTTGGAATACGCATTAAATGTACTGTTTTTTTGGTGGGAATACGTTCGAGCAAGCCCTTTTCCATTCGTGTTCCCTAAGAGATGCATGCGGCAGGCATCACTTAAAGCAGCTATTTTGCGCTCTGGGCAGATTGCGGATTGCTCCTTCTGTACCCTGTCTAACTTACGGCTCTTTCGTTCCTTCGTCCGGCCGTGTTTGCCTACCCACCCACTCACCCACTCACCCACCCACCCACTCACTCACTCACCCACCCAACCACCCACCCACGCACCCACTGACCCACCCACCTACCCACTCCACGAAAACACAAACAAAACATCGTTTGGTACAGATCGGAGACGCGATCGCCCGTCCCGCAGACGACCTCTTCGACGACGATGCCCTGCTCGAGGAGTTGGACATGCTCGAGGAGGCCGACTTGGAAGAGCAGTTGCTCGCCCCGCCCGCCGTACCGACCGCGCGGCCGGCCGCTCCGCAGGGGGTACAGCAGCCGTCTGTCGCCGAAACGAAGGTCCCCGTCGGTTATGATTTGCCGTCGGTACCAACCGGCGCGCCCACGAGCACTCCTGTAGGTGTGGAGGAGGACGAAGACGCGCGTGCGCTCCGAGAGCTCGAGGCTAGCAGGGCATTGTGCTTGTTGTGAGAGGCGGGAGGGGGGGGGAGGGGGGAAGGGGGTGTTTGTGATGGC
>JBBMKB010105172.1:0-21719 GCA_037833945.1 Alaria marginata
CCCCCCCCCCCCCCCCCCCCCCCCCCCCCCCCCCCCCCCCCCCCCCCCCCCCCCCCCCCCCCCCCCCCCCCCAAAACGACACCAGGTATGATATTCTGGGGAAATGAGACCTGTCCAATCACATACCAGGGAAATGAGACCTGTCCCATGACATGAAAAGAGTCTGTCTAAGCGTTGTTTGCTTCGATATTGGACGAAGCAACTCCAAGTTCACCCCGCTTGAAGCGTGCTTGTCGCGACGTCTTCCATGGCATTTTATACCATGTTGCGCGCGCGGCTCAGGAAAGATAGACCACAGATTTTTCGATTCGTATCGACGTGCGCTACGACAGGGATGGCACTTTTTCGCTAAAATATTTTCTGAATGACGGGGCTTCTTAACCCAAAATCGTCGAAAAATACGAATATATTCTTGCCATAATATTCGTTGTGCACCTGTAGGTATAGTCTACCATGGGATGGTTTATCGGGGTTAGCTCATATTTTTATCTCAAAACTAGGTTTTTGGCTGAGGCACAGAGCTTCTCAAGTGAAGCGCCTTAGAAGGTGAACCCCTGTGTTATGTACCGTACAGCATGTGTATATTAAAATAGCTGGAAGCCCTCTTGTCTTTCCGAGTTAGTTGTGTAACCGGCGTGCGACATACTTTCAACTAGACCATCCGTACTGCGATTACAAAAAGAAAAAAAGTACCTCCATATGGCCACGTATCCTGGGGGTGTACCCCCAAATGATCATTTACCCTTTTTTAAAACTCGTTTCGAATACAGTCGCGGAGGCTCCTGACTGCATCACTAATGACTGCACCACAGAGAGAAAGGGATTTCGTGCCCGCAGTTTTCTGATTGGTCAATTTTTTTTGGTTGGAAATTTTGATTGGTGGAAAATCCTTGGTCGACATTTGTCGTAATCTGGAATCGTGAAGTCACTTTTCGGGAAAAACAAAAACTTGGAAAATTGACCGGAAAAAGTTTTATTCGGAGCATGTTTTTTTTCGACAAATTTTTGATCAAAGAGGGAAAAAAAGTTGAAGTCTTCTAAGAATGCACGAAATATCTGGAGTTTGCCGGATCGGAGAAATAAATATTGGGGAAATCGTCGATAGACTCTGTAATAATGCGTTCTATACTAAAATCAAGTTAAAAATAATTATTTTTTTCGGTTATTATGAAAGTACATAACATTCTAAGAATTTTCTTTTTTCGGTGCCGCTTAGTTTTTTTCCTGCTTTTCGTTCACAATATTAGCTAGTATCACCGGGGCAGAGCGGGCGGGAGATGATAAATCAAAGTGGCTGGTCGATAATAAACTTTCGGAAGAGGGGAACCGATACAGGCGGTACGTTCTTTAAAGGTACGCACGTTATCACCCGCTCGAGGCCTGCAGCGAAAATATACAACGTGGACGTACCGTGACGACTGTCCGCTTACTTGGGGGTGGGGCAACGTTTTTCTCCGCCCGATATTTCGACGGCAGGGAAGGTTCCAGTTTCGTAGAGGGTGTGACTGGACCTATCTCACTGAGACCACTCCAATGATTATCATTTTAACCTCCGCACCTTCCCCGTTGTCTAGTTACTGTGCGAAGGACAACGTTCGCTCCCCTCTGTGATAACTCGTATATTTACGGCAGTGTAATGAACCGTTAGGGGGGGGACAGAAGTTTCTGAGCTCCTAACATGAGGAGCTCAATATCTCACCTGAACCATGACTCCAAAATCACTAGTTTTTGCAACCGAACCAACACGTCGATGCGCTAGTCCTAGACCAAGCGTGCTCGTAACTTTTTATCCGAACCGGTAGTTTCTCACTACTTGAGGAGCTCAACCGATCAAAAGCCTCTGGCGCAAACCGCGCAACCTCAACCGTGGGATGACGCGGCAGGTTTTGCATGGGCACACAACCAGTATCGTCGCTAGAAAATGACTCACTTCGACGTTTGAACTTGTGCCAGGTTACGACGGCGGCGACTGCTGCGAGTGCACCTGCGTCGGCACAGCCTACACCTGTGGAGACCCAGACGATGGCGGATACTCATGCGTCGACCCGAGTGCACCATGCGTCAACGACGACGACGTCACCAGCAACCCGGACGCTGAGACGTTTTCGGGGACGGGATATTATACCACCAGCGTATCAGCGTGTCTTGATGTGGCCTTAGCCGACGGTAGCTGCGACCTGGAGTACAACAACGAAGAGTGCGGTGAGGCACTTGTCGACCTGTTCCGTTTCAGCTACTACTTTGTGTGTGTTCCTCGTAAGAGATTTCCGTATTTCTAATTATTTCTTTCCGACGCGTCCTTCTAATAGCAGTTGCACTTCCTTTGCCAAATAAAATTCCGGCTGACGGGGTTGACCAACCGAGACCCCTCGCAAAATACCATTGCAACGTCCTTTTCGTCTACACAAATATTTTCGGATTGAAATCTTGAGCACGGGGTTGTTTGTTGCGGTGCGCTGTCTCTCTGGCGCAAAAGTAAGTATAGAGCTACGCAACTTGAAAGCCCCACACCATTGTTGTGCCCGTTTATTGTATAGCAGCATTCGCTAATCGTTATAAATGTAGATTATACTCCCGGTCGTTTGTCCGTGTGCTTCACGCGTGCGACGACGAAGGCAGCCCATCTTGGCTGATTTTCGTTGTCTGAACTTTGGGGACCCTTGATTTTAAATTCGTTGGTGTTTAATTTACATTTAACTTTTGTTGTGAGACTGTACGAAAACGCAACACGATTAACAAGCTCACGGCATGTCTATGCGGCCAATCATATTGCAAACATACAGCGTTGTTGGGTTGTTCCTCAGCTCAGTAGTCTTGTCCGCCAGAAACACAAAAGGGCCAAGACCTGCAACTCCTATCATAGCACACGCCTCCCAAGGTGTCAGACGACAGCCGCTAACGGCAAGATATTTCTCGCTACTGCACGAGGATAGGTCAGAAAGCGTTTTATTCCACAATTTCTGCCAGCACACCTACAGACAATTGTTCGTGTCCATCCAGTCATACCGCTTACACGCGTCGGATTTCAATCATTACAAACGAACGTGTTTTGTGCACCGTTTCTGTTGCCAGGTTACGACGGTGGCGATTGCTGCGAATGCACCTGCGTCGGTACACCCACTTTCGCGTGCGGCAACAACGACTACGATTGCACCGACCCGGATGCGTCCTGCTTCAGTGAATATGTCCTAGCTTCCACCAAGACCAACATTCGTGTATCAGCTAACGCCTACGACACTCGCCCCGGTGAAGACAGTGGTGATGTCGGCTGCGGGGAGAGTGGGTGTACACCCGCGCTATCCCAGGACGGGATAACCGACGACGTGGAGTCGAGGTGGTCCTGCAACCAGGAAATTGTCCCTGATGGAGAGCTATGCGAGATAGAGTTTGTCTTTCAAGACCCCCTGGATATCATGCAAGTCCAGGTAGCGTTCTGGAAGGGGGATATACGCTCGCGAACTTTAGAGGTGAGTACGAAGTGCCATGGGGAAAATGACAGGAATTGCCCTTTTTGTTTAATCAGGTGTTTTATTCCAACCGAACACTGTGTTGTTTAGGCACGTACATTGGGATCGAGGCCCGATAAGATATGTGAATATTTCCGACGGGACTCCTCAACTGAAAAACTACTCCTACTACTAGTTGCATGCCAGCCGATCGGATCGCTCATGGATGTGTGCCTACTGGTTTCTCGAAATCATATTCTGCAGGAGGCACAGAGCTTCGCAGGTCATGAGGCTGAATCAAACGAGGCCCAACTTTTACAGTATCATGGTGCTATCGAAAAACACCGTACAAGCGGTTCGAGAGCCAGCACCTTACGCCACATGGCTGCCCCGTCTAAACCAATATGTTCGGTCGTGCCCTTATATAGATGCCGAACCTGCCTGTAGACGTTGTTGTCCCGATGTCGACGTTTTTAAGGGATATTTCGAAGTGGGCCGGGCCATCGTAGTGTCAGTAGCGCCACGAGTGTATACGCATTTACGTCGTGCTCAGCCTGCCACCCGAACGTCACACGGGTAGATTTACATGGTGTCAAACATTTCCTCGGATCTTCCCGAATCGGCGTGAGGCAGCCGATGCCTTGCCCCAGCAGCTACACCCCTACTGGTATAGGGTACTACGTCGTATGGGTAAATGGTGCATCACGATGTTTAAAATCTGCGAAATATTGTTTGCACCGGCCTTCGCCCTG
Organism: Alaria marginata; assembly: GCA_037833945.1. Taxonomy (NCBI): domain Eukaryota; class Phaeophyceae; order Laminariales; family Alariaceae; genus Alaria; species Alaria marginata. The sequence goes on from JBBMKB010105172.1 coordinate 4,199, forward strand.
TCTTCTATACCATGAAGAATGCAGCACATTTGTAGCCTCGTCTACACTGGCAAGTATGCTTTCTGTGCGTTCGGGAGTACACCTTGCCGTTCGTCGTAATTTTATCAGCACGCAGACACTATTTTCCCGTACAAATACGATGAGGTCGCCGAAATAGTGATGTCGGATGCAAGAGGTTTAAATGACACTACTTCATTTCGGCAAGTAAGTGTAGGCAAAGCTCTGCATGCTGCACAACGTTCGACATGAAAGCCGCAGCAACTAACATCATCATCTCTTGCATGTAACTTTACTGCTCTCGGCTGTTCAGGCGGCTATCAACGGCGAGGTCATCGGCGAATTCGACTCATACCCGGGATCGACCTTCAATACTTTCGACATCGAGGGGGTAGGGGTACACAGTGTGGCGCTCGCGTCCGTCAATGTGACTGATAACGGATGGATCAGCCTTATCGAGGTCAGCGACACGCACTGCTGATCCGCCACAACACAAAATCCACAGCGTGGTGAAAATATGTAGAAGCATTGACGCTTTCCCCTACATTGCCCAGAATTGACGAAAACAGTAACGAAAACGCGCGTTTCGTGGAGCAAACATACGTGAGGCCCACTTGGTTGTCCTCGTGTGTCCGTGTTGATCCAACGCATGTTTACATCCATACCTGCTATAAACACATGCAACTATAGATGTGCGCTCGTTTTTTTCCCGGGACCCTGACTTTAGGGGGCTCTGAACCTCACCCACCGACTGATTTTGGAGTAAACTGAAATTGCAACCCGATGGACAAACCCGTGGCCTAAGGTGTACAAAACATCTGACTGAAAAACAAGGAGTTGCCGACAATTTCATGTTGAGGAGCCCCGTCATTCTTAAACGAAAAGGCCGAAAAGTGATACCTCTATCGTAGAATCCGTCTATACACAACGTATATGTTTACGAATATATAGTACATGTCACGGAAGATTCACACTAAGCTTTACATTTATGACGTTGCAAGGTGGAAGGTGGGGGTGCTATCGTTCGTCCAACATGAAATTTTGACGATAACACCGCAACATATTGATCTGCAGGTGCGCTTTCTGGTTGAGCCCTGATTTCAAGCCTGGTGATTGAACATGTCGTCAGGAGTCGGGCAAGCGTCAAGCTGTCAGTCCATGACGGCCGTCCGTCAACGCATTTCCATCCGTCTAGAGGTGTTGTCCGTTACCCCCCCCTGGTAGTAAGGCGTTTTTTATGTGTGGAAACCCTTTATACATATTATTTTAACAGTACGGAGACTATTTTTGTGGTGTTTGCCCGCTCGGGCTGTCGGATAAAACGCTTCTCTGGACACAGTATGCATTTGCGTCGACGTGTCGTCTCCTGGCCTATTCGCTCTCGACAGCATGGTCGGACTTGTTGAGTGTATAGCCTCCGGTGCATAAGTCGGTAATAATTTGTATGCGTGGCTGCGCGTTTGAACCCGAGCTGTTGCACGTGTCTTAGACAGTGTATATCCTCGGGGGTACACTTGAAGTATCATCGATATAGCAGTAGCGGTAACAGGCTTGGAGATGTTACAAGGCTGGGAAGGATACGGTGTCGGTGGGTGGTTCCATGGCTTTTGCCTTTTCCCACAGAGGGCGGGTTTCGCGTAAACGGTGTATTACACCAAGAGGACTGCTGTTTAGTGGTGTACCGGGCCGAACCATGGTGGTCGACAAGTAGCAGCAGGTATAGGTGCGCGCCACGCTAATGGTAATATGGTCTAGCCCAACCATTTGTGACTGAAGTGGGCCCCTAACGGAGGTACTGCCTTTTGTAGTTGGAATGCCTGTTATTTTTTGTTCGATTCCTAGGACATGTATTGGTCGCCTGTTGGTCGGATTTGCAATTTCGTTGGAGCTCGGAGTCAGTTGCTGGGTGAGTGGCCTCTCATGAGTATTCGTGCACACGTACCACAGGATGCGTCTAGGCCGATATCAATCGTCGGTGACCCTTCTTCCGTGCTTCGGGGGTTTGGTGTCTATCCCGCTAACTTCTGTAGTTCGGCTACAAGCAACGTACAGTAGTTTTGAATGCTTTACACAAATTGCAGGTAAACGAGCTTTTCAGGAACGACTCGTGTGTAGCTCCTGGATATTTCAAAAGCGTCGTTGTTTGCTGGTAGTCATTGGAGCTTGCGTGTAGTCTGTTGAACGCTTCAGGGGCGACTGGTACAAAAATGGGCATGTCGAAGACTTGCACTCGCCTTCATACTTTCGGTCCAGCATGTATGGCTACAATGATTGTAGGCGAGAAAGCGGCGTCGGAGCCAACGCTAGTCGAACCAGATGTGCGAAGTCACTGGACGAAATGAATGGTGCGTGAAACGTGAACACCGTGGTAACCACTAGATACATGGATGGATAGGGTCGACAAAGGGCATAGTTAGCTTATGCATGTGACTGGCATGGACTAGATGTAGGCCTAAGACATACATGTCGAGCCATCCCCTCGAGCACCATGATAAACTACCGTCACCCGATTTGACGTAGGATTTTCGCCCCCTCGCACACCACAAGGTCCCGGAATCGCCAACTATGCCGAAATTCGAGTCGAGTCATCCCACGGTAGGGGTGCAGCAATACGTTTCTGAGCTCCTGACGTGAGGAGCTACGTATCTCACCCGAAACATGACTTCCAAGATTATATTTCGCGCAACCCGATCAACATTTCTATTGGCTAGTCCTAAAGCAACTGCATTCGTAAAATGATCGTAACAACCGGTAGTTCCTCACTTCAGAGGCTCAACCTGTCACGAACGTTTATCCCAAACAAGTGCAACCCCTACCGTGGTATGACTCCGCTTCTACCGTAGCTTGTGCCCCTGATCGGATTTTGTTGGAGGCATAGAGCTCCGCAAGCAAGGAGCGTCAAGATATGTTTGTGCTCCGCACCATGCGTCGCTTGAACAACTGCTATTATAGCCAATACAGATGGGCGAACATCACTTTAGATTCCAACGGGCGGTCGTGAAGCAAGCGCGTGTGTAGACAGTAGTAGACTATGCTCATGCAAAGGCTTGCCCCTACAGACAATAGTCGTGGGATGTGCATCATCCCCCTTCGCCACCTCCTCCAGTGAAGCGACGCCAGGACCCCCGACGTTAACCGCACCCACATGTTTGGTATCGGGATGAACTATGGTGTACAAAATACGGCGGCGCATGGCACAAGTACACTTTCCCCCCCCGACCTCATACAGCAATCCTCCAAACAATGAGCATGTTAGGAACACATCGTTCCCGTCGGACTCTTTGTTCCCGGCTGCTGACGCGTGCTATAGAAAGAGTGCTACGATAGACGCGTTCTACGATAGAGGTAGCAAGGTTTGGCTATTTTTCTTTCAGAGTGAAGGGTCTCCTTATCCCAAAATTAACGGAATGTCATTATTGTTTGGCAATCAATCTGGGTTTTGTTGTTGAATACCTAGGCTTCGGTTGTGTTGTTTTCTTCATTGGGTTTAATATTCAGTTAACTCATAATCAGGTTTCAGGTGGAATATAGAGCTTCTCAAGTAAAGCACCTCAGAAAATATACGCTGCACCTCTACCGTAGCACATGTCTTCTGCCGTCCATTCGACCCCTGCTTTAGGGGCCAAATACCGCACGCAAACGCCGACTTTGACAACGAGAGTACATTCCGGCTAACAACATCCTGGCCTACGCACGTACATCGAACTCTTCTTGAGATATCCAGAAAAAGGCAAAACAACGGCAGTACGTAGTTCCTTAGTTGAGGAGCGCCGTTAGTCCCAAATGGTTTTACTGAAGAAGAGACTCGCATCTACCAGGTATAGAAGAAGCGCTATAGCCTCCATACTGTGCTGGAAACACTCCTGGAAATACACTAACAAACTAACTGCCCCCTGAAGCCCTACCCCTTTTGTGTATTTTCCCCGTGAACTCATTATTAACCATGTAAACGGTGATGAGGCAACCTGTAAAGCCATTCAAACCCAGCAAACACTCATGTACGATAGAGGCGTGGTACGGTGGTGCCGGTGGCGGCTAATATTCATGAGGTGTCCCAACTGAGGCGGTCTATACATCACCCGAAAAGTAACTAAGAGAAAAAGAATGACTCGTGTGAAACGAACGCTACACTATAAACACACGACGAATGCCACCACAGAACAAGCACCTACATTTATGCGGCTGCTCGTTTGTGGACCCCACCGTCTTTCTCATTCACCGACGCCTAGAACATTGACAGCGCATCACCGATGGATTATCCAACGGACTAGGCATAGAACGTACGACGTAAGACAGTCCTGCGATGTTCCAAAACTTCCGCAGCTGGAAAGCCCCGTCAGCCAGGACGACTGCCGGCAAAACCTGCTACCCCTGTCGTAGTCATGCCCACACAAATTATTGTATCCTGAGTTAGGCTGGCCTAAAGTCGTCGAACCCAGATGGCCATGAACAACTTTCGAAAACACCGCTACCCGTACTCCTCCCCGCGCCTTTAGCTGTACCTGGGGCTCTCAACGATTAAGGAATGTACAGCCGTCGCAGCCGGCACAAACTACATGCTTCCTCCCTACTTCACTCTAAAAACGCCCCCGAGTCATCCTACGGTAGGGGTGCAGCAATACGTCCGTGAGCTCCTAACATGGTCAGCTCATAAACTCACCCGAAACAGGACTTCCAAGGTTTTCGTTCGCGCAACCCGATCAACAGTTCTACCCGCTAGTTTTGAATAAAAAGGCCCTCATAAAGTTATCATACCAACCGGCAGTTCCTCACTTCAGCAGCTAAATCGGTCACGAACGTTTGGTCACAAAACCTGCAACCCCTACCGTGGGATGGGTCACCACATATCATAGTTCGTACCATTGACTGAAGCTGAAAGATAACATGTATTACACACATATCAAGTCGATTCTATAACGGAATATTTCACTAGGCCGGGAGCATTACCTACTGTTTCGTATTAACCACTAGATATATTCATCACCAACAAACATATCTCGGTGAATTACACCGTGGGTGGGCAACCCTTCGCCCGCAAGTCCCGTCAAACATCAAAATCGGGAACAATATGTCGGGCTCCACCCACAAACGAACGACTCACGGTGTTTCTATACGATCCTTATCCAAACAATCAAGCCTTCTCAAGTTTCAAAATGGTTACTGACACTACGCTAAAAGGACGAGCAACCCACAGGAAACATACACGACGTACACCAACATCTGGTGAAAAGTAGAATCTCGAGCACATGAAACTACAAGGGCTCGAAAACAAACGACTGGCGAGCAATGCAGGGGATCACGATCTACCTAAGACACTTAAGTCGACATTGGCACCATCGTATGAGCCAAGTCGAGCAATTACACCTGAAATCCAACACCTAAACGAAACAATTGATGGCGACACGTCCGACGACGATTTTGTTCCCGAGTGAACCTGCATGGCGGTGTGTCCAATCACGGCTCGACCAGGAAGCGCACCTGTAGAGCGAATGACGTCGGAGGCAGCGCGGAGTCATCCCACGGTAGGGGTTGCACTTTTAAGGGTCAAACGTTTCTGACCGGCTGAGCTCCTGAAGTGAGGAACTACTAGTTGGTATGATCATTTTACGAGTATGTTTGTTTTAGAACTAGCGGATAGAAATGTTCATCGGGTTGTGCGAACGAAAATGTTGGAAGTCATGTTTCGGGTGAGATATTGAGCTTCTCATGCCAGGAGCTCAGGAACTTATTGCTTGCACCCCTACCGTGGGATGACTCCGCGGCGACCAGTATAAAACCGAATACTAAGAATGTATGGCTCCCACAAATTGGTCGGCGAAGGGTGAACCTTCTAACGGTGGTCAACTTTGGGCGTTTGGGGTTGGCGTCGGTGATCGGCACATCGGGCCCAGAAACCTAAAACAAAATCTCTCTTTTGTAGATCGTTTACAATTTAAAACACGCCCTGATTTGCCTGGACACAACTCAAGGGGCATATCGAATGCTCGAGAGGCGATGGAGACCAAAACCTGAGGTCAGCCCTACTGCGTATCCCATGGACATGTAGCCACACTTAGAGGACGAAGAAAGACTTGGAAGTGGAGATGCGCCTCGTTGTAAAATCCAACATAGGTCACATTTCCAGACTGAATATACTATTGGTGCTGTATCTGGTTGAACAGGCACGAGACGCTGTTATGTAGCGTTCATGACGCATCGTTGTTCGTTACATCACTACAGTAGTCGCCCCCTGTCATTCGAAAAAACAACGTCTCGCACCGAGCATGTCAGACACCTCGTCGTGTCGTTGTGGCTTCGCACTCCTGACGTGAGGAGCTCAATATCTCACCAGAAACATGACTTCCAACTTTTACGTTCGCGCAACCCGATTAAGATTTCTATCCGCCAGCCCTAAACCAAACGAAAATGTAAAATGATCATACCAACCGGTAGTTCCTCACTTCAGCAGCTCAGTTGTTCAGAAACTTTTGGCCGTGTCATCATGGTGGCACACTCACCTCGAGAATGCTGATCCAGTCGTCCGGGCTGAGGCCGACCGATGTGAGCGATAAAGTGCTTACCCCGACTCCGTCAATGCCGAGTTCGTTGAAGGTCGATCCTGGATACGAATCGAACTCGCCTATATTCTCGCCGTTGATCGCGACCTAACCAGCGTGGGAGAGGGTAGACTGGTCGACAAATGCATTCACACGCGGATTATGTCGCATGATATTGCTATCAATCTCCAACGTTTTGCGGCGTGCAGACATTTGCTCACATGTGTCTAGTTATAAATAGAAATGGGTGACATTTAACGACTATTTTTGTTGTGTCCGGGGGCTATTTGTAAATATATGAGGTGGACGTTCGTCCTGCATGTTGATGGATAGCAATTCGACAATTAAAACTAGAACAGTTTGGGAATAGGTTGTGCTGTTGAAGCTGTGCTTTCCTTCCATTTGAATATGTGTCTATCCGTATGCTTGGTATGTCGGTGTGGGTACGAAGCATAGGAAAATGTACGAAGTTATCAGGTATTGTTTGTCCGAAGTCATTACAGCCACAACTGGCGGACGATACGGGACAACGCACAATCTGCAACCGTCGACCTAAACCGGCACGACATCCTTCGTTGCAATTTCTTGGCCAGCTATAAAAGCTTTGTAAGAAAGTCATAGTTACCAGCTTTGGCCCAATATCGGATGGTTGATGTGCTGAAGGTAAGCGCAAGCCGTAGCGACAGTTAGACGTGGGATTTCAAACCTTATCAAGAATCAAAACAGCAGTGGATGTCATTAGTGACACGTCGTCTCTTGAACTCCAGAACATAAGGCAAGTACGAGGTCGGAACATACAGGTGGCAAAATTTGTATCGCTCGTGATCTGCGTTGCTCAAGCGATCGGGGTCCGGTCATGAGTGAAAAGCTCAATTAACGTGTCAAACTCGATAAAAAACAGAGCATAGGAACAGAAGTATTTGGGTGTTCTTCACATTTAACCGATATGTCCACCTATCAACAGTACATCCAGCACCGTCGGTGTCCGTACGGGTGCCTCCAACAAGAGCGGCGAGCTCTGTGGTCACAGATTACGAGACGACGATAAACATTGCAAACGCATCAAGGTGGTTGGGGCATGCAATGCCGACCACAACGAATCGAAGGAAGGGCATATGCAAGCCAGAACATAAGACAGGTTTCAAGGAAAAACAAAAAATAGATTAAAACAGATTACAAATCGGACACTATACACATTCGATAGAAAGAGGAAAGTAGGGGAACATCGTACTGTATATAAGTGCAGTGGCTGTTTTCAAGAGTAGAGTCAATATAAAAGGACGTATTTCGAACAAGCGCGCATGTTATATACTATTATTAGAACACCACCACATCCCTTTGTTAAATGTGATATTCAATTCTAGTATCGATCAACCTCTTTACTCAGATTTTGCTCAGAGCATGTTTTCGGCATAATCTCGTACAACTCACCTCTAGGGTACGCGAGCGATCGTCTCCCTTGTAGAAGGCAACCTGGACGTCCATGATATCTTGGGGGTCCTGGAACACGAACTCAATCTCACATAGACCTGCATCTGGAACAATTTCTTGCGCGCAGGACCACCTGGACTCGCCATCTTCGACAGTGACCCCGTCCCTGGTTAGCGCGGGCAAACAACCATCCTCCCCGCAGCCAACATCGTCGCCGGTGTACCCGGGTCGCGAGTCGTAAGCGTTGGCGGATACGCTTATCGTGGTTTTGGTGTCCGATAGAACGTAGTCGTTGATGCACGGATAGCTCGGGTCGATGCAGTCGTAGTCGCTGTCGCCGCACTCGACATCTCCGGTACTGGTGCAGGTGCATTCACAGCAGTCGCCACCATCGTAGCCTAGCAGCAGAAGCCAAAACAACGTCGGATGAGAAAGCTATCGCTTCCATGCCGGCAGGAAACACGGCTATTAATAGCTGGAATGATTTTGCGGTTAACTGAATGAAAACGAGCGAGGCACAAACTCGGAAGCTAAGCTGAGGTTCGGTTCCGCAAGTCACATTGTCTCATAGACACGTGCTACGATCGCGGAACTGCTTCAGCACTATATTTCTCAAACTGCCTCCGACTGACGGCAGCTCCTCAGCTGAGTAATTACGAAAAACGATTATAGTTGGAATAGTATAGCTATTTTTGTCGTAAACCCACGCTTTGCAACTGCGAACAGATTTGCACAGTGGTTGTCTCTCACAAGACAGATTTTGGCTGAGGCAGAGAGCTCCTCTACTGAGGATAGGAGAATCGTGATTGCTATGGGTCGCCCCCTACTGTAGCGCTTGGCCGCAATGCTAACCCGGTACCGACGCCAGTTGCCTCCTCAGCGGTGGCGTCTTTACATGGTATTTCCATGTAGCTGCTCGGGTATGCGTATCGTTGAACCTTTAACTAGCTGGGCCCACGCAGCTGTTTGGGAACCAATTTCAGCGCTCACGCGAGGTGCGTGCAAACCCTCTGAAAAGGCAAAGTCGATAATGAACGAAATTATATATGTTTACGATACTCCCCGCACGTCGGCGTATGGCAGGAAGGATCTTGCTGCCGTGATGCGTGCCTGGATTGGCGAACTCTGGAAACAGCGAAATGAGTATACTACAGACCCTCTAATATGAAAAGGACCAGCAGGAAACCCAGGCTAAACCTTACGGAAAGACACGAAAGTCGACAGCTGTTATACTGAAGTTAGCGTAGGACAGGCCTTTTCTCAAATTTGAAACCCAGCGTAAAACCGACGCCTCGGTTTCGTGTTAACGTAGCGGTACTGCTGTAAGAAGGCTAGCGGCACCTCAACCTTTTAGGGCAGAGGGATTTCATGGGGAGTTGTTACAACTTATCATGAACCCGGAGCATGGTCTATGTGGGGCTCTTTGGCGCATGCTACGGTAAGAGACTCCTCACGCGAAGAGCTCGGCGCCTCGCCCGAAAACGGACTTCGAGAACGCATGAACGTGCCACCCGGTTAACAATCCCTTGCTTTTAGAATTAATTTAATACTCCGAGGTAGAAAGTAACGGTGTGAAGCACGGACGCTACAAGACAACTACTAAGTGATTAAACGCCCCGTCGGTGGTGCATGTTTCGTCCAAAAGGCGCCATCTATGCGACAACCTCAACAGCGAAAAATGAGACACGCACAAAAAAAGGCATCTTGCTATGGGAAAGGCGACGTTTTTGTAACCCTGTCGGCGACTCACCACACTCTTCGTTGTTGTAGTCTGGGTCGCAGTTGCCGTCTGCTATGAGATCACCATCGCACGAAGAGATGGTTTTGAATTCCGTCTCCGAAAACGATTCGGCCTTCGGATTGGTGGTCACGTCATCGTCGTCGACGCATTCCGCACTCGGGTCGAGGCACGAGTACCCCCCATCTTCTGGATGGCCGCAAGGGAAGTTTTTGGTATCGACGCAGGTGCACTCGCAGCAATCGCCACCGTCATAATCTGGTGAGGAAGTTTTTAACAGGGTAGAAGAGCGGAAAGCGACACGCACAACGTCGTGATGCAGCCGAAATCAGCGCGCACATTATTGTAAAGGTACCGGGATGAACTAAATTCGTCGACGGTCGTACGCATTGGGCAGGCCATCTCGCATTACCTTAGGTGCGGTTTGCACGAAAAATATTTTCCCGGTCTGTACACGTCACGCATGGTCTCGACAATGTCTTATGGCGGAGGCGAATAATCTGCATCCCTTGGCACATGCACGCAGAGCCAGAGGGGCCCTCCCTAATGCAGCGGAGGTTGTAGGTATTGACGTCGGTGCACTCGCAGCTATCGCGACCGTAGTAACTTGCTACAGTTTCAATGCGCCGTTCTTGCCCCCGTACCTTGCACGGAGGCCGACTAAATGGTTAGCAGTTTATGTGCCTTCAGGAAAGAAAATAAGGAACCGTGGATTCCCCCTCTTAAGTCTCTGTTTCTTCCCATTGGTCTGGATATTCGGTGTAGCTTTTTGGATTGGTGGTGGTGATGTCGTCTTAATTGTCGTCGACGCGAATCATACCGGAAAGCTCTATCTGAACGCCTCCGTCTCTATATAAACCCGAAAAGAGCACGAAATGCATATGTTATGAAGCCAGGTAAGAAAATAACATCATCCCACGGTAGGTTCGCAGTCGAATGTTCCTGGGCCCCCTCACATGATTCGCTTAATGTCTCACCAGAAAGATATCGTAGAAGAAATTAGTTCGCGCATCCCGACCAACGATTGTATGCACTAGTCCTTAAACAAATACACTTACTTGTAAAATGATCATACTAACCGGTTGTTCCTCACTTGAGGATCTTATTCGTTCAGAAACGCTTGACCCAAAAGGCGCGACCCCTACTGTGGGATGCATAAATAGAAACGGACAGGATACTATCAATTCGAAACCAATCCCGGCCTACCGCAATGCTCGTTGTTGTTTGTCAAGTCGCAGTCTCCATCCGAGAAATAGTCGGAAATGCAGTGAAAACTGTCTTCTTCTTTTGGCTCTGTTTCCTCTTCTTCTGGTTCTGAATTGTCTGTGTAGCTTTCCGGGTTGGTGGTGACGTCGTCGTCGTCGACGCATTCAGCATTCGGGTCGATGCACGCAAAGCCACCGTGGTCGCCGCACGTATGGTCGTCATTGCTGGTGCAGGTGCACTCACAGCAATCGCCGCCGTCGTATCCTGTTGCAAGGACGGAAAAGCGCCATCACAGAAGCGCGTCGTCATACAAACATTTGAGGCGGGCTACATAGGTTCCGTGCGCAGATCGACTGCAAGGCATTGTGTACAAAATTATTCTGTCGACCCTGGTAATAGATCACGCCGTGGTGCGTCGCCGATATCTTTCGCCCACAGGAAATGGACGCCCCGTCACGCGCGCGGTCGGAGTATTACACGTAGCTTGCAAATATGTGTTTCGACGAAATCCTCAATCTCACAGCTGAAGCGTACACTTGCTTATTTTTGATCGACACAATAACAAGCTAGGGTGAACCGCAGTACTTACGCAGGTGCCCTTGCAGATATTGAAGGCATCCCGTTCTGTTACGAGCAGTTGAAAAAACTAGCAGCTACGCACATTACACCTTACGAGAAAATATCGTTGGTTTGTATACGAACGACGCGCACGGTGTTGATTTGCGTTGGTTTTGGTTTCGCGTCGTCCAAGTTATAGAACATATCGTTGCGTCGACCGAGTGTCGGGGATTTTGCGACTGAGTCGTGCCGACGCATTCCGCACTGGGAGACCTATAGTCGTGTCAGGTCAGACGGTGTTTCAAAATGGCACGTTGGTCGGGTCGGGTCCAAGTCCGGTAAGGGGTGTTTGAAAAAACACGGGTCGGACCAGTTCACCGGAACGCGACCCGACCCGACCCGACCACCGAAAAGTCATCCGCCCCGTGGGCAGACCTGGAAAATGTCGGCGTTAGATTTTTGAAAAAACTGCAAAAGCATGTCCCCGGTATAATGTACACGGTTGTGTATGTTAGTATTAAGCAGTAGGTACTTCAGTTTCGAGGGTAGGCTGTCTACACTATATCAACACCAGGAGTACCAAAATACCCGAATATCTCAGCTCAAATCTCACAATATTTATGTGACGAGACGGGTGCGGTTTATGAGGGGGTGAAGTATTGGTAATATATACCCGTTGACACGTCCTACCCCGCATTCACGCAAAAAATCTGGGTACCGTGCTCGAGTCAGCAGAGCTCGTAATTACACGGCATTTAGCTACATACTGGTGTCAAGAGTCATCCCACGGTAGGGGTTAAACTTTTTTGCAGCTAACCCTACCGGTTGGTATGCTCATTTAACGAGTGTGTTTGGTTCAGGGCTAGCGGATAGGGATGTTGATTGGGTTGCGCGAACGAAAATCTTGGAACTCATGTTTTGGGTGAGATATTGAGCTCCTCATGTCAGGAGCTCAGGAACTTATGGCTGCACCCCTACCGTGGGATGCCTTAGCTACCCGACTAGTCTACACTTGCATTTCCTTGAAAGTACGGTACATACTACGTGGTGTGTACTACCTGGAACTTGGAGTCGGGAACGGGGTTCCATTGCGTGCACTACTTTATAATTGGGTACTACTAGTACCTGTTTGTAAGCTGTACGCGTGTACTGTAGGTCACGCGCGCACTCCGGAGTACATACCCTATCTATGTACCTGAAACACTTTTCCTGTATTTTTTCAGGAGCGTATCGCCATCACACATCCCAGTTTTAGATACCAGGTATCAGTATGTAGTCCAATCAACCCGCCCGTGTACCTTCACCACCCGATGTCACTGCAACTCGGATGATCTTTTGAATTGCGATTTTCTCATACTTCCCGCGCGTCGTTGATTCACTCGAATGATGTTTATATTCATTATGAGTGGCCAGTAAAAAACACTTTTATTATTCTAACCGACTCCAGGCGAGTACTGCTGCTGTAAAACACTTGTATATAAGTCACCTAACAATAATACCAGTACGAAACAGGGTGATTTGAAACGCGTCCTGACAATATTAACAGGAACACGAGAAACCCGGGAGCCGCTACAATACTGCAGTTAGTTACTACTGTGAAGTGGTAGTGAAAACGCACACCCTTTCGCATGTGAGAAAACCCAGCCTGCGTGAATGTTTTTGTTTCATGTACACAGTCCTAATATGAAAAATATATATTGACCCAGGGTGAGTTTCTTATTTAGGAGGGGGGGTATTCTGCACTAATTTCTAAATTCAGCATAGAGGCTCCCGATTTTCATATACAGTACGCGACAGCAGTTAAGAAACTCTTATTTTGGCTAAGGCTTGGGGCTTATTATCCCCCCCGATTTGAGCATAAATGCTTAAATCCAATTTCTTGTTTTGCGAACGGATGCAGAACACCAAATTCTTAATGTCCAAGTTCTTATTCTACAAAGGACTAGAATGCGAGATGTATTTCTTTGGAGGTTGCAAAAACACATAAATTACCACACAGGCCTCCATCCATCCATGATGAAAACCAATATCAAGATATATAACGAAAGGCTTGAGGACTGCAGACACCAACGCTCATCATATTGCCCGCTCTCGACGACCCCATGACCGTACCACTGGTGCTGCATATCTGCACTACAGCAGTATTTCACAAAATCAGCTGTCAGGTCAATTTTGGGGAGGTTGCAGCTTGGTTGGGTGCCTGGTGCGGCCTTGAGAGGTGTTTCGGCAGTTTCTTACTCTTCTGGGCCGTACTACATTCTTGTAGATTCTTAGTTGCCGACCCCGTTGCACTTCTCGGTTTCTAATTCTTATTTCTCCTCGAAGGTGAGCACAAATGCTTAGTTGTAAATTCTAAGAAACGCAAAAAATTAAGGCTTAAATTCTTAACACCCACATTCTTAACTGCTGTCGCGTACTGTATATATTCCTGTGAATCTCAGCCTGCGTTTGATTTTAACCTGTTTCTGGCTATGATGGGTGTCCTGTACTCTGTATATAAGGTGCCCAGCAATACTGTTTGTATCGCTATCATGGCATGAAAATGTTGTCAAATAATAATGTCTCCTGTTTTACGTCACCAGCCGATATGCCACTGCAACCCGATTCATATTTTTGACTAATGGGATTCCTCCATACCGCCCACGCCCCACTTCCCAATACTCATACCGTCGTAATTTCCTTTTGTCACGGGTGCAGCAGTACTGCTGCTGTAGCCGGTACACCGAAGTTGGTGCCGGACGCACCCTCCCCCCAATAATATAAACTCAGCCTGGGTAAAAGTAGTCGTAAGTGATTTATGTGTTTGTACATACTTGGCGTCCTTTGTGTATGCGTGTGTGTTGTTCACATTAAACTGACAATTCCATCCTTCTACATCCAGCACATCCAGTTTTCGTGCTGATGCCTCCTAGGGAGACGAGCTCTGTGGTCACCAACTACAAGACAGAGATACGTTTTTGCGGATACATCAGGGTGAATCATTGAGCCATGCAATGCCAACCGGAATGGATGCGAGGAGCGCAAAACAAATGCAAGCCAGCAAACCAGGCTATTCGCATTGAAACAATATACTTTGAATACGAATTGTACCCCAAAACAACACTGCCAGGCCCTTATTTCAAGTTTTATATCGGTTGTATATTATACATGATATATTAGAACCAGTAGTTTGAACTTACGGTAACAACATAGATAGGCGGGTACAGAGTAGTAAAAAGGAAAAGTCTATAGGGGCTTAGACGCGTACACTACCGGCCCTGCCATAAGAAAGAGGCCTACAAGAAACTCAGCCTAAAAATTACGAGAAAATAAGAAAGTCGACATCTTTTATACTGAAGTTAGTGTAGGACATTCCCTTTCTTAAATCAGAAACCCAGGCTAAAACCAACATGTCGGTTTCTTATCAGTGGGCCGGTACTGTACTACGATAGGCGTAGCACCTTCTGGCCAATATGACTCGTCTCTGACGAGGCTTCTTATCGGAACAACCACCAAATATCGCTAAATAAAATGCCGATCGTGTTTTCTGACGTTTCTTATCACAGTACAGAACACCCAATAAGAAACAGAAATGCTGACTTAGCCCGGGTTTCTTATCTGAAAAAAGGTGCGTTCTACACTATCTTCACGATTATGGATCCCGAATTTATTTTTTTCCTATAAATACCAGCCTGGGTTTCTTGTTACCTTGTTTCTTATCAGGTGTCCTGTACTGTATATCCTTCATTTCCAGCCACCTGGGATTTGTTATTGGGATACACCTTACCTGGTATCATTTTTCCGAATCTGTTATTAAGTGAGATTTAGTACTCCTCAGGGGAGGAGCCGCAGGCTTTTAGTATGTAGAACCCCATACCTCGTGGCGACAAACGCAAGGCAGACACTACCGCTATATTCTTGCGGAGATGCTTCCTGTCGCATCAACCGAATTGGGCTTGAGTTTTTTCAAAACCTCTGATACAGTAGTAGCTATGCCTTCACCATAGTATACTACTACATACAGTGGTTAGCACTATGAGGAACCGCGGACCAATACATTTCATGACGAAATACACACGGCGTGCCACGCCTACAATGTGTACCCCACCCGGATCGAAAATAATATCAGGTTCGGCGTCTGAAACGCTTTTGATATAAAACTCAGATCGTGTGTTTATTCGAACAACTATTTACTCAGGGGATGACAGGGTACGTACGTACCCTGACGTCCGGTACGGCAGCGGCGAAACGTTATTTTGCATGTTGCTTTCAATCACAGGACACCCTAACCCAGTACACCGTCGCAATGTCGTTCTTGTTTAGCATATAGGGTTACGGTTAAGGTTATACCTAGGCCATGGTAATGCTGATCGGGTTGCACTTTCACCCGTTCTGATCTGTCTGTCCTCGTCAGGCGTCGACACCGGGTCCCTTAATATGTGGCGAGCCTGAGAGATACCAGGCGCGCCTGTACCCCCCTTTAATGGGTCCCCGATTATGACCTAAACGAGCAGGCTGGGTATCCAATTTGTGCTAATAGGATAGGTTTGTGACACATATGGACTTACATGCTTTCTGAACTACGTGACTCCTTAACCAACCATGTAGAAATACCTTGCTTTTGAGGTGTTACTAGGTGTATACCTAGGCCATGGGGTTGTTAATGGGGGTGCACTTTATATTATTATCTACCTTTCGTCTTTGGGCCAAGCAGTGAATGTTTGAGCGTAGAAGCTTTCGGGGGGGGGGGGCGTGCAACCTCTACCGTAGTTTGCGTTTAATCGTCAAACTGACCAATCCCGTTGCGAGTCCGAGTACCCCAAATCAACCCCCCTACCAACTACAACCAACCTGGACCTCTGACTTACCACAGTTGTCGGTGTTGTTCAGATAGTCGCAGTCGCCGTCGTTGATGTATGCGGGGATGCAATCATTTTCTGAGACACTTCTTCTCGGATAAATAGCGACCACATTGCGCGAAAGAACTAGTACCAAGAATGCCGAGCTCAGGGCTCCGACGCCGACGGAGCTATTAAGCTGGGCCTTCATGGTCCGGCGTATGCTATACTTCGTACGGCAGGTGTGATGTCTGCGTCGATGTAGGTTTCCTGATCGACGTGCAGCGAAAAGCGGGTTCAAGAGGACAATATGGGGTGTATCGGTGCAGGAAAATATATGTATCCAGTATAGCGCTTGTTGTTCGTCTGATCAATCGGTACGAAAAAGCAGCGGAGACACGCACTGTGGACTCGTACTACCTGCAGCTTGCAGTACAAGGTAGATGCGGCAAGAAAGAATGTGGGACAGATATAGTGGTACTGTATTAGGCTGATCATAACGTAGTTTGGTCTGCTCAATCGGTGCGGAAAAAATATGTGCAAGACACACACTGAGTGGGCCTGTGCAATCTGCAGGAAGGTGTTCAAAACATATAATTGGGTGTGGGTGTAAATGTTCTGGGAAGGAAGTATGTTGTCCTCGCGAAGGATCGGCTAGTGTACACCTGTAAGGAACGAAACTCGCAGTATACGCACTGCTGGGGGGTGAGTATACCGTACAAACAGTATCACGCGTTTCTCCAATAATGGAGTATTATAGTAAATGATGAAGACAAAAAGCACGGGAGTGGGAAGAATATCAAATGTGTTTTAGATTTGATCGACATGGAGACGGCCAAGAAGCTATTACCGGGGGCCATAGTAAACAGGACCTACCTTACACACAAAACGCTATGTATTTACCTACTTTAGATAACAATATTCGGTCCTATTTAGTATGGTCTCCCGTAAAAGCTTATACCGGGTACTTGCTTGCTGTTGGGATGCTTCCTCCGCGTATCCTAGGACACTGGTCGTAGGAATACTGGTGTTGTGACTCTATGCATACTTGTGAAAGCATAACGCCTGTTTTGGCTTGCGTTTTAGCCACCTAGAAAACCGCGAAAGATCCAACATCGATTTCTCAAAAAATTAGGAGGGGGTGGGGGCTACGGGAGTAAAACACCGCGTGCGATCGGAATCAATGCATGTGAATGCGGGGGGGGGGGGGGGGGGGGGGTCCCCCCCCCTTCCCCCAA
>JBBMKB010105173.1:0-10088 GCA_037833945.1 Alaria marginata
GTAGGTATCCGTGCCTGACACACCACGTACGACCCAACTCTACTGCCACGCCGAAGCCTCGCGGCCACACGCAGCAGAAAGAAGGTATCACTCCTTGAGGGTGAGTCCGGCCTTACACCCGCCAGAAAGACACACCCCACTTGCTATAAGCCTGACAGGGCATGCCTCGCAGCATGCCTTACCGAGGCAGCGGAGGGAACGGAGGTATTACAGTATGCTAGGTACACCATACGAGAGTCCACGCACGCGTACGTACCGTCTGCAACTCAAAGCAGTCTCACAAACCCGAGCAGTAGTCGTATTATATTATATCATATGTATACGTAGTGGCAGGACGCCAAAGACGGCGGTGGTACATTTTGTTAAGTTTGTAAAAAAAAATCGTACTTTTATTTAGGCTGCAACCTGCTCTGCAACTGTGGAAAAATCTGATTCCAATTTAAATTTTTGATCACTTTTTTTTGTTTTTTTTTGTTTTGACTCGCGCCTCTTCTTGTTACTATTAATATCAATTGGTTATGTTCGTATATATACGATGGCGTTTGTAGCATCTATCTGATCGTCTACGAGAGCTTGGGTATGGTATGGGGTATGGGGTATGGTGTCATCCAATCTATATACCTATACACCTGTGTGTGGTATTGAACAACAGAGTAGACTGGTGTGCTGGCTTGGCTTGTGAATGTTCCGCTTTCGTACTCAGTACGTGTGGCATTGCGTGCCCAAACCCCCTTACTGCATTTGCGATCCTATCTCGCAGTTTGTGACCACAGCGCTTGTCTCTCTAGGATGCGGCATCGGCATCGGGCACTGGGTGTGCTGGGTGTCGATGGGTGGAAATCCCAGTTCAGTGCGAAGAACACAAACACATTACGAAAATATTTCGCAGAACGAACCAGTGTACTTTTTTTAATTGTGGGCATGCTGCTGCAGCGCGGGGGGGGCTTTGTCCAAAATACTAACTGTTACCGCATACTACTTGTATACGACACCAGGTGCGCAAAATACTGGTGGCATATACTGGGACATATCGACGCTGGCGCTGGCGCCAGCTGCGGCTTGGCGGGTGCGCGCGTGCACGCACAAACGCATAATAATTATTATGTTAGGAACACCTTGATCTACTACTGTGGTCTGTGGATACTGGCTGTGCTCTAGATATTTATAAATTCGATACCATGAACCATGAACCATGAACCATGAGTGTATTGCGAATTGCGAACGACGTTACGTTTTCGTTTTCGACATTCAATAACCCCCGGAGCAACTTTTAATACTGGACTCACGAAGGCCCACCGGACACCGGACAGCTAAAAAAAGTTTTAAATAATCAAAAATCAACCAGAATCAACAAAATCAAGAGTCGAATTTCGATACGTACGCGGGCTTTGTGAAATGTTTTGTGTGCTGGTTGCATTCGCGTACGATACCAGGTATACGATTCACGATCGATTTCAGGAGGAAAGCAAAGAACTGCTCTGTCGAACGACAGACGAGTGTGGCGATGGTGAAACTTGGTTATTCCACGAAAAAAAAATAAAAACAAAAAACGCGAAAAAAAACTTTAAAACAAAAAAAACGATCCTTTTCTGTTGGGTGAGTTTTGTGGGTTTTGTGTCTTGGGAGCTAGCCGTGGGTAGTGGGTGATTTTATTGAATAATTGATGACGAGACACGCTATGGGGCCAAGGAGCTCCTTGGCAGCTGCCGGTCCATCTATCATCGGTGTTTGCTGCATGTATGTTACACCGGCGGAGTCTTTATATGGGACAAGCCTCTCATATGCGATGTTCTAAGAGAGCCCTCTGGGTAAAGGGCTCAAGACTTTTTCTCCATGCGGATGCGGCGTGAATACGATACTACGATCGGAGGCAATATCCGTAGCGAGGCGGGCAACGTGCAACATCCGGTCTCATTGAAGGCAGCAGTGCCCCATTTCTTGCTAGGATGAACGCGACCAAGGCGACAACATGAGGGTCTCCGATGCCTCACAACGATAATGCTGCCAGAGATACGATATATCATCAGCAGCAGCATCAGCAGTAGCTATCAGCATGGGTATACACGACAACAAGGTTGGCAGCGCGGCAATTTTGTGTGTTCTCTGTTTTTGATGACTTCAAACCAACGAAGTGAAAACAACGTCTCACATCAACCGACGGCTCTGCCCGATGACTCCAGCAGTAGTAGCACCAAGCACCCGCACAGCACTCATTGCGTTTGACCTGCTTCCGTAGCTCTCTGCTCTCTGCCCTTCTGCCCTCACTATTCCTTACCAGGTATTCCGTAGCTTCTATGAGGAGTTCCAGTGAAAGTGAGGTTTTTTATGCGGCGCAACCATTTGCGGCTGATCCGCCATCCGCCATCATCGTAGATCTCGCGGTACAGCAGGTAGCAGGTGTGCTGCCTCTTTTTCTCAATTTTCTCGCATTCGACGTTTTGCTTGCTGCATTCTACTACTGCTGCAGCTGCCACTCACTACACGTACACGCCGACGCTGAAACCAAGGCTGTCGCTCGACTCCAGCAGAGGGGACGGAAGGAGAGGAGAGAGGGCCGCTGCCGTTCGTTTAGTCTTTCATCAGGGCGGAGCTAGCTAGCTAGGCGAAGCCTGCAGGCGAAAACGAAATTTCATCAGCGCACCCGTTGCTCACCGCATACGTAGGGGGTGGTGTAGTGCGGACGTAAAAGCTTGGTGTCGGGGTTCATCCGGACCACATGGATCTTGCGCGCGCGTCGAGATACTGGTCGTCGCACAATGAAAGCAAGGTGAGCGTGCGGTGCGGTGCGGCGCGAGCGAGCTGCTGGAGTCGTTGGGGTTTTGTTTGCCTTGTTGTGGTTTTTCTACGCTCTAAAATAACGACATAATAAGGTAGATAGTTGCACCGAGCGGACCTCGACTTTGAGATTTCCATGGGTTGAATTGAATGCATGTGGTCTTTGATCTACTGCTGCTTTAGGGCAACTGGTGTGGTGTGTACTTCGCATCCTATACTACAATCAAGAGGCGAGACCTTAGTTAGCATTGTATTGGGAAGGCTCGTGTAGTATGCCGTTTATGCAAAGATGCATGGTGTGTTCTTTGGGAACAATGGCCGCGCGTGCGCGTGCGCTCTGCGCTCTAGGCTCTGGGCAACTCAACTATCAACGCGGCAGTAATGCCCAGCCCGTTGTAGCGGGCAGTCTTTTCCCGTACCATAAACACAACAACAACAACAACAACAACAATAGTCTAATGTATCCGTGATAATCCGTACATGAACAACGCGAAATGAGTGCGTTTTCTTTTTCGGCGTCCATATTGCGTCACGCCACATCCAGCCATCTTCGAATAAGTATACCTCTGGTATTATGAAAAATGTATAAACGACAGCTGTCGACGTAGAAGTCAACTGACTGAAGGTTTTACCACGATCGCCCGCAACATATATATCAGCGCACACTATATATCTATCTCTGTCGTTAACAAACGCACAACATTCCATCATAAACTAAAAGAGATATCTCGCGCTAAAAAAGGCCACAACATCCACCAATCATCCTTACCCTTTTGCTGTTTTTCGATGCAGACTTTCACGTTGACGATCTCCATCTACGAAGCCCATCTCTGTTTCCACGGGGACGGTACTGCAAACGGCGCGTGGGACACGAAGGTTGCTGTTAGCCTTCCTAACGACCCGATGGGCGAACGCCACGAGACGGGTCGAGCTGGGAAGACACCAAACCCCGTGTGGGATCAGGTGCGCCATGTTATTGCACTGCTTGTACCTTGTGTACACCCGCACGCACACCCGTGCTGCTTGTATCATATCTGTACACTGATGTAGTACCCACCGCGCATACTCGAACTGTTTCTGTATCCCGTGGGTGCCTCGCGCAACATAAGAAAGAGTGATTCGGGATCAAATCGGCATGTCTGGTCTTTAGTCTATGCTATTGCTACTATTATTAATATAAAAGCTAAATATTGCCCACTGCAGATAAGAGCAAGAGCGCTTGTTTTGGCTCGCCACGGGGTGCGGGGTACCCATTGTATGATTGATACCAGGACACCAGGGGCATACATATGCCAGCTAGTGTATGTTGGTGTATGATACCAGTGGTGGATGGATGTACTCGTATGTATGTACAGTAGTAGTGCTGGAGAAGGCAGAAGGTTTTACGAAGAAAACCGCCCATCTACGTTGTTGTTGCTGATATGTGCACATACGTGCAGGCGGGGCTGCCAGTTGCCTCGGCTATCTGGGGTTCGGTGCTTGCAAACACTTCGGCTTGAAAGTTAGGGGGCACTTTTACTGTACTTGTAGTGGGTGGTCTGTGCTCCTTACGTACGTACTACTGGTGCTGGTGCTGGTGCGGCTGCTGGTGCTGCTGCTGCCGTTGTTTGTGCTGCTGCAGGAATAACGGGTATATATATTGGACGAACCGTTGTGTTATACATTTTTCATAATAAATCACGATCATATCATGAGCTTCTTCCGTACGTATAGATGTATGGTGGCGGTGGCGCTGCTATTAATAGATGGTGTGGATGTCATCAAGTTAACTAAAAAGGCCTGACTATGACGGTGGTCTATGTCCATGTCGTAAAGCCTACTGAAAAAGTCTGAATATATCCATGTCATAAAGCTATAACTGCCAGCATCTGCTGGAATCCACGCCCTGGAAACTAGCGCCAACAGCTTTTTGTCATCGAGTGGCGAGTGCACTCTATAACATTTTCGCCTAAAGGCAGCTTTTAGGTCATACGAGGACGAGGGGGGTACAGATAGAAACACCCGGTAAGTAAATATGCAAACCCCATTTTTCCTACTATTAATACTGCAAAAACAATCCTCGACTAATTCCAAGTATTTTAATTAGTTTTGTTCCCATAAATATATAGACGGGGGTACAGTTCTAAAACGCTTTACACTGCTGCTTTTAACTTTTAACGGTGATATAAACGCGCGATCGATGTATCACACACAGCTTGCGAAGTGAGTTTCGACGAAAACTCGATCTCACAGCTGGAGTGTTTTTTAATTTTTTATAATACGTGGAGGAGGTTCTCGTTTCGAGTGCACTCAAAGCGGGATACATATCGTACCACGTGCAGTGATTGCCGTGACTGCTCATGCCCAAACACCAGCCCCCAAATACCAGGTTGTCTAAACAACCGTGCACGTTTGTTTTGTCCATGTCAACCAATACCTGGTAGACTGCAGCTTTGATTTGTCTTCATTGTTTGGCCAGACTGCAGCAAGCAGTGATTTTCCAGCGCTCGTCGTTCTATGTATGTGCATGCATTGTTGCGGCCTACCAGTATGTCACATTTTACATTTAGCCCATAGTTGCGGTATTGCAGCAGCAGTGAAAGTAAACGGCCGTGCGCATGACAGCCAGGGCAGGGCACGGCAGGGCAGGGTCCTTTTTGTATTTTCCGTCGCAGCCCGAATTGGGGCAGGACAGGACAGCCGCGAATTTGTCCGGTATTCTCGGTGAGATGTGTTATCACCATTGTTGTTGAAATGTATATATATGTTGACGTCGCTCGATTCGGGAACGACACAACAGCATGAGCACATGAGCACCACCAGGCAGTCGTATCCATGTGTTTTCAATCAAAGATGGGCAAGCGTGCTATCATATGCATACGCACGCACGCGCGCGTAATTTTTGTAGACACGTCAGCTGTGTTGAGTTAGAGGATTTCGTCGAAACTCAACTTGGCAAGCTGTGTGTGTCGTCTATGATAGTATTAATAGTCTTGGTCGTTTTCGTCCCATTTATTCTGGGCGCCAGATGTTTGAACGCACCAGCCGGGGTCACTATGTATGGTACAATGAGAAATGCTTGATACACCAAGACAACTGAGAAATTTGAAATTACATCAATGTGAGGCAAGAGACAAAGAAGGGCACACTACCAGGTACCGTTGAAGTATACGTGCTTTTAATGTTAGTGTTTGGACCCATTGTGGGGTTGTGCCAAAGATCCGGGTTCTTCCCTGCGTTGCTGTGTGCTTGCTGACATTTTTTTCGAGGAGGCATGCACAAAGCACATCATCCGTATTTGTTTCATGACGATACACATGACAGGCATATTACAGCAAGCAGTACGTCAGCCCTCTAAGCCCTTCAAAAACGACCCCCCACTAATTCCAAGTCTGTCTCCAAAATCGTGGGTGGGGTTTTAAAGGGGTTTACCAGGTATACCACTGCAAAAATCATCCTATACTAATTCCAAGTAGTTTATACACCGAAAATGTGTGGGGGTGCATTTCTGAACGGGTTATTCAACTCGTTTATAATACGTAGAGAATTCGGGCATACCTGGTTCGGGCATACCTGGTACCTGGTATGCACAAACAAATGGGAACATGGGGGAACTTGTTTGTCTTGCTTTGCTTCGCGTCAAGATTTCCTGCGCTGCACTCTTGTGTCACTAATACCATGCGATGGAATGTAATGCGCTCATATTGTGAGTAGAATGTCATGGGAAGGAACGTAAACTGGAATCCTGTCATGGAATGTAAGTCGATGTGTCATTAAATGTGTCAATGGAATGGGCGAAAAAAATGCCACGCACCCCAAGAAAAAAAAATATTGGCAGGGATGAGGGAGTAGATATCCCATCTTGCTCCTTCTCCTCCGTGAATGGTCCCGTTTGATACCTCGACCTGGTACTGCTGTGCTGACTAACTGCCTGGTACCTGCCGCAGGAATCAGTCAGTGCGTCGTTCCGGGATGCAAGTAGTTTGCACCAGTGCTTCTCCGGAGCTGCGTATTAACAATCTGCCAGCAGAGAGAGTTGCGGCATAGCAGGTTCGCTGCTTGCAGCAGCAGCAGGATCGCCCTAGGTTTTTCTCACGTACACCCCACGTCCTACTAAAAACTGACTACTCCTCCTCCGCGTTGAACTGACTGACTTGGCGTGCAGGAGTGTTTGCGTGCTTTTTATTTTTCCTTGCAGTTTCAGCTTTTCGAAACTCTCCAACATGCCTATTAATAGCTAATAGCTATGCCGGGATCTTTCTTTGTCTCTGAGCCGCCTGGTTTGACCTTTGACGACATGCCTATCATATCCATCATTCCAACCTATTATTAATATTATTAGTATTTTTTTATTTACAGAGTGTATATTATACATAAAGCCTTTATTTATATATAATATAGACTATAGTATGTATGAAAATAATATCCAATCGATCGCGGTGGGGGTGGTATTATGACAACACTGCCGTACAAAACTGACAATAGTTAGAAAGAAGGAAAAAAATACACTTCAGCTGTGAGATCGAACATTGACAGTTATGTCACTACTGTAGGAGCCCATATAGGCGGGGGGGCGTTCGATATTAGTTGTCGTTTTTTTTAAACTCTGCCCACGTTTTCGGGGACATACTACTTGTAAATAGTGTGGGATTAAAAGGGTGAACGGCCGAACAGTAGTGGTTCTTTCGCCTGCGCGAGCTACGAGCACGTGCGGTAGCGCCGCAGCGCCCCCTTTCTGGTAAAGGGAGGCAGAAGTATCCACCCCACTATGGGCTATTACGGTACCTTTTCAATTCAGTCATCGCTCATAGCACCCACCCGCTGCTACTTTTGTGTGTGTGTGCGTGTATTCTTCGCGTTGAAGTGCTTTTCCACCCATAACATGTACATCTATAGTAGCACACTCAGTGTCCGTGCCGTGCCTCATCCTAGAGAGAAAGCTCTGTGGTCACGTACCCCTGTTGATCGCCGGGTATCACATATTACGGGGGACCATAGTACCTGGTAAATAGGACCTACGGTATACACAAAAAACTACTGTATATATTTAACTTTATTTACTAACAATATTTGGTCCTATTTACTATGGTCCCCCGTAATAGTAGCAGCAGTAGGACGCCACCAGGTGCGCCACTTTGTACTTTCACATTAATATCCAAACACTCCTTTCATTTCCGGACAGAGTTGTACAGCGGACGAAAAGTATTATGGTAACTTTGGAGATGCTGGGCCATTCATTCACCTTTTTGTATCCTCTCTCTAACCTGTAACGCTTTAACCACTACCTGGTTTATCATACCTTTGTTGTCGACGGGTAGAAAGAACGGTTTAATGTGAAGGACACACACACACACACTAACTTTAGTCTACAGGGCTAGTATACGGGATACCAGGTATATCGAGCATGTGCGGCTGCTGTTTCGCTGTTTTCGCTATTTCTTGCGTCCGGTCTAC
The DNA here is from genome assembly GCA_037833945.1 of Alaria marginata. Lineage (NCBI taxonomy): Eukaryota > Phaeophyceae > Laminariales > Alariaceae > Alaria > Alaria marginata. The sequence continues at coordinate 8,209 of JBBMKB010105173.1, forward strand.
CAGAGGGCAGGGGAGTGGGCTTTGGCACTACCTGATAATTGCCCGCGCTGAAAGCGTGTGCTGAATTTTCCATTTTTTCGTTTTTTAGTTTGCCGTGATGGCGCTTACATTTGCCCTATTTCCCTCCCCTTTTTATTCGTTTTTTTTCTGGCGAAGGATCCAGCACGCGAATACCTGGCATCTCTCGCCTATAGGCCATGCAAGTAAGGAATACAGCAAGGAACATCCTGTCATCCCATAGTGTCTCGCCCCGAGCGCGTTCTGAGCTCATATTATAGCAGTTATAGCATGCAAATAAGTGCAGCACACGTCGTCACCGCTACTTATATGTAGTGTTTTCAATCAAAGCAAGAACGCCATCATGCCACCCCGACTTTTGTTATTTTCAGCGCATAAGCACGCTCGTGTTGCTTTGTGGTTCAGACTACGTTTAGTCTGTAGTACAGTTTAAGTTTACGGTTTTTACGTTTAACATCGTTCTTATGCTGGTCTATGTATCGTGTCCCTGATGCGCTAAAAATAATTAATTGCCACCCTCCCGCCCCCACTCAAACAATAAAAAGAGTAAGCGTGTATTTAATTAATTACACTACAACCACACCCCCTACATGTATTTAGACTATGTTGATTAATTAGTGTATTGGGCTATCATAGACTAAAAATATAAAAAAAGGAATCCAGATCCTCGACTATCGACCTATCCCATGCCGTACGAGCTCATTGACAAACTCGTATACATATACCAATATGATACAAAAAAAATACTTGTGTTCATTTTTCACCCGGAGATGGCAGCCCCCCACTACATGTATCGTGCCGAACGAACGGTATTCAGCTCTACAGGTAAGTAGTAGGCAATGGTTGCTAAGCTGGCTCTTGTGCGCTCTTGCAGAGCCAAGCAGTACCAAGCACGCCCTACGACGGTATACCACCGCCTCTCTGCTACGAACTACAAGTAAATCGTACCTGATCTTTTTTTTGTCTGTCATGGACGTTTTTTTTTATTTTATCGGCTTGCGCGGGTCTTTTCTTTTCTTCTTCCCCCCCGTACAGTAGCGCTTCGTTTTACTGCAGCTGGTGGTGTACATGCCTGCTGCGCTCATGTGCTGCTTTGAATTGATAATTCGCCCGGAGGCAAAAGTAGCCGCCAGTTGAAGTCGATTCCCGAGGTCCGCTTGTCGATTGTCAGTCCGCCATGTCGGAAGCGTTTACTGCACTGTCAATGGTGTACCAAGTACCATTTACGGGGGTTCATAGTGAACAGGACCAAATATTGTTAGTAAAAAAAGAGAAATGTATAGGTTTTTGTGGGTACCGTAGGTCCTATTTACTGTGGTCCCCCGTAATAGGAGTGTACGAGTAGCTTGGGAAAATGGAGGTAGGACGAACCCGTACCGCGGGCGCCGACAATGTTTGATTGACGGCACTGTGCGACTTGCCACGGAACAAACTCTACGCACCAACCACACCATGGCAGAGCTTTGCAGGTTATGTCCTGTTGTTGCTGTTAGTGGTGACGATGTTCTTGGTGTTGCAATTTTGTTTATTTTCATTTGAAGAATGCGCGGCACAGCTTTTTTGCTTGGTCTCGTATTTCGTCTCGGCGCAGTTTCCCGGCCGTCCTGTCTTGTGCTGTTTGTCCGCTGTGATGTTCCATGTACACAGCACACATGTGTGTAAGTAGGGTATGCTAGTATCATATACGTAATACTGGAATGGATGTTGCCGTCCAGACAGCTTAAGATACTCTAGCTCTCGCTAGGAACTCGCGCTGGTGGATATGTGTAACTGTTGTCGTGAACTGCGTACGTTGGTGGGAAGCAGGAAAGTCCCAACCCAACTCGATCCAACCCGACCCAACCCAACCCAACCCAACCCAA
>JBBMKB010105184.1:0-10086 GCA_037833945.1 Alaria marginata
GCGGTACAAAAAAAAGGACAGGCGGCAGGTTTTTTGAGTGTATGCGGAATAACACAGGATTTTGCTTCAAATTTTGCTAGTGTTTGTTTTTCACTCGCGACGGAGAACCAAAGAGTAAACTCTTAGGAATAGGATCCTCAGTAGATGTAGCCGACGTAATGTGCAGTCTCATTGTTTCAGTGCTCGGAAGTATTGTGTCATGTTGCCCCACCTGCGTTGCTAAAAAACCATCGTTGCTACGACAGTACCTGGTAGGTCTGTAGTTTAACCCCATGCTGTATATCATGTATGCAGCGAGAGTAGTCTCGTGAGTCCTTCCCTGGCCGAGGAACGGACTCCCTTTGTACAGATGAGACGCGTGCTACGAAAAAGGTACTGTACCTTTTTTTGGCTAACATATTTTCTGAATGATGGGGCTCCTCAACCCGAACTCGTCGGAATATTATTAATATTATTGTTTTGCAAAATGAGTTTTTTTTTATATATAGGGCATGGATTTTTTTCGTCGGGTCGCACTTTCAGTTTACTCAAAAGCAGGCGTTTGGGTGGGGGGGGTATAAAGCTCCTCGCATGGGGAGCCTCAGAAACGAGATGGTGCAGCTCTATCGTACTATTTGTAGTATTAGTATTACGCGGGACCATAGTAAATAGGACCAAATATTGCTCGTGAAAACAGGTAAATATACAGTTTTTTTGTGTCTACCGTAGGTCCCCTATTTACTACAGTACATTCCCCCGTAAATAGCATGTGTCATGAGTTATCTCCTGTGGGCTTCAGAGGAGCAACATGTCGAAAATAAATGACTTGGTTTTAGTACAGCATCGGCCACCCTTAGCAACCCGGGCTGCTAGGGTAGGAGGTGTGTCCGAACTGTTTTAAGACGCGCACGCAGCATTGTCATACAATTGTGATACACTAAGGGGGTGATATAACCGCCCTCCTCGTTTTTTCAGTCGCTATTCGTTGGTCCCAAACGGGTCATAACTAAAACAGCATGCTATTAATAAACGCCTTGATTTACCAAATGGGTCCCAAAACGATTAAACTGTAACAGCATGTTGAACGTCTTGGCTGTCCTTTGCCCTCTCGCCCGTAGCTTCTATGTCAGATATGCACCATAATCACTGAGCAATCAGTCAGCGTAGCCTGCATGCCAGTGCAGCGGTTATGGTGCACATACCAGGGATTCTAACTCAAGGACAATAACGTGCGACGTTCGAATCCCCCTATATCCAATGTTCTGAATTATGTTTTGCCCTCTCATCCGCTCCCATTGCGTGTGCATTTGTTGTTCGGACGTTCAGGTGTCGCGACGGCAGACAAACCTTCCCACGATGACTTTGAGCGCGTTGAAAGGAAGGGGCCTCGTGGAGCTGCAGAGAGAGCTTGCCGCTCTCGACCCCAAGCCCGCCGCTTCCAAAAGCGAGGCGGAGAGCTCCGGTGACGGTAGTGATGACGACGGCAGAAATTGATACAGTAGGGGTCCTTTTATCGCGTCGGTTGAGTAGTGCCGGTTGCTCGATATAGTGCCTGTGAAATCGCTTGGCACAGATGGAAACGACCAGTGGTGGTAGTATCCGGAGAAGTGCCGGTTGCCGCTATAGTGCCGGTATTTCCGGCTGGCCCATACCGGCGCTATCGAGAGACCACTAACCACTACCGAACCGTGACGAAGGAAAGTAGAAGGTATTGAGAAAGTAGGGCACGCAATATTATAGCACTTGAAACCGTTTGGGACTGAACCCACATTGTTGGGGACAAAGTCGTATTATATATACTTGAAATTAGAGTACTACGAAGTATTTTGTTTTCAGTATTAAAAGGGTTAGGCTAACCGTTTTCGAACTACTGTACACCCACGCTTTTGGGAACAAACTACTTGGATTTAGAGCAGGATGCTTTCTGCAGAGGTGAAAGGGTCAAGACATCGGGAGTTAAGGATTTTTGGCTTGACTTTTGCTCGGAACGTAAGAGACCCGTTTTGATGGTCAAATTGGTGCAGGACACATCGTTTTGATGTGAATTCAGCGCAGGACACGTCATTTTGATGCTCGAAAATGGTGCAGGACACACAATTTGGGTGCTGAATTCAGTGCAGGACATTATCGTTTTGATGCTCAAATTGGTGCAGGCTACATAATTTGATACTCAAACTGGTGGCGGGCACATCATTTTGGATGCCGAAATCAGTGCAGGAGACGTCATTTTGATGCTGAAATCAGTGCAGGGCACATATAATTTGGATGCTCAAATTGGTGTTTGACACATCCCGCCTCACTCATATAAGAAGTCGACTCTCGTCCAAAATATGAGGTTCTACATTAAGGCGGAGGAGAGTCCGGCCGAACCGAAAACGAAATGAACATGAAAAGAAGCATCGGAAACGCGGAAAATGTGCCGTCCGGTGTATATAAATTATTTCAAATACGTCAGCTGCGAGTTCGATCAAGTTAATAGTCGATTATCATCTTTGCAAGCTGCGTGATACTCCGGCCGCGCTTTTTTTAGATGTTTTCCTCTTTCAAGGTATAGGTCAATGACTCCCCCCGATGCTGCCAGTTCGACTTGACGAGTATAAGGTTTGGGTAGGAACCAAACTTGAAGTCTCTCCAAGTAGCTCTACTCCTACATACATACATAAGCAGCCTGCAAGGGCGCTCGCGGGACTGTAATTCTGAAACGAGATGTACCTCTCTAGAATATACACAAAGGTAAGTAGCTGTCTACTGTTGTAGAGAGGCCGACCACATCAAATAAATACCGCTCTGGCGTTACGCCGCAGACACCCAATACAAATCGAAAAAGACAATAAAAGTCGAGGACACATAAAAAAAGAGAGGACATACATGGAGCTGCTGACAGCCAGGGGGAAGCAGGTGATCCTCGTGAGGGTGCTCTTTACGGTCGCGTGTCCGTAGCGCTGATACAGCAGTATGTGATATATACAACGGCTCTTCTGCGTCGGTTACAAACTGTCTTTGCAGCTCGAGATCGTCCGCAATCCGTATAAAACGCTTTAAGTTAAATAGCATTGTCCGCGACGGGCACGCTGCCCAAAGCACGACATGGCACCGCAACTCGACCCGCCCCATGTGCGCTACAGAAGATGCAGGACTGACGATCTCCCCGTCTGTCTATGTCGGCTTCAAACCTTCCAAGAAACCCTCCAAAGAACAAAATATGCCCCCCAATATCTACACCGCACTTATACCACTCTGGACGGAAATGTAAGGAGCGTGTAATATTCCTATGACGATCCCAACGGTCCTTTCATTTCCGTCAGAGTGGTACCAGGTACCAGGTATCATACTATTTTCGCACGGTGCTCTCCTCTCAATCGAAGCTCACGAAAAAAGCTAGGCATCATTTGTGCGAGCTCTGTCGCATTTCACTTTCCCACGCGTTGTGCTGAACAAATATTTTCGGTAGCATACACCAGCAGTTCTATAACACCGCCCCCCCCAGCCCACCAGCGTACGTAGTGTGGCGTAGTCTAGTACGTACCCTGAACGCTTCGTCCTCCGCACCCGACGGTAAACTGCAAATCTAAAAAAAACATCAAGACACGACAAAACGAAAATACGCTTCACAAGAGTAATTTGGACACAAAGGCCGAAATACGGCTAGGGAAGGGGGGGGGGGGGTCTGTTGTGGTCTGTTTTTTCACCGAAGCACATTGCCTGTTCTTCGAAAGACGAGCGCAGAGTGCCGATGGTCTGGACCGTTGCCGAATGGCTGCAGCATAATTCATCGAGCATGTCCTGCGGCGCGTGCATGCATGAATTGGCCGCACGAGCCACTGCACGCCATGTTCATAGCTGACCGGTGCCATCAGATGCGGCGAAAACCGTTTTCGCTATGCGGCGGGGGGGTTCTTCCTGGCCTCGAGCAGCACTCTCCTGTTGTACTCCGGCCGGTCGTGCCTGCATTATACCAGGTAACATTTACAGCAGCCGAACAGCAAAATCATTATCATTAATAGAGTCGTATTTAGGGCGACAGCCGTCGACCAGAAAAGAGAAAAAAATCGATACTGATCGTATACGTCTGCACGACATTGCTTTCAAAAGATTAAAAAAAAACACCTCAGCTGTGAGATCGAGGATTTCGTCGAAACTCGTCTTTCCAAGCTGCGTGTGATACCTCGATCGCGCTACAGAACGGGATGTGTGTGTATTGTGAGTCCTCTTGAACCATTCCTATCATTATTAGAGTCATATTCAGCGCAACAAGCGTAACCAAGTAATAGAGAAAATCTCGATATTGCATTGTACGTCTGCATTCGCAAGAAAAGTCAACCCAACCCTGCACTCCTACAGCTCTCCGGAGACGACGACCTCGAAGCAGCGGGCCAAACGCAAAGCTACGAGCACATACATACCTGAAAACAAAAAACAAAAAACAAATAAATACGAGCACGGTACAACGAACTCCAGTAGAGCTTACCACTTATTCGAGAAAATGGTCGAGACACACTGTGTACGAGACGAAGGGGGTTAACCCTACATTGGTTGATTGCGTTTGATTGGGTTAGGGTTAGGGTATATATAATGCAAAGAGTATTCAACCATTTTCTCGAGTAAGTGGTGAGGTACCCTCACGTACTCGGGCAATGTAGCATGTCGGCCGCAGAATCCTTGACCCCCCGGCGACGCAGAGCAATCACACGCACGACATAGAAGAAAACAAACAATATTCCGCAAAGAGGCTGGTGACACTTCTATGTATGCATCCCGAGAACGAAAACAAAAAAACATGCATGAAAAACAGCATACATACCTGGTACGAGCTATCACATGGAAAAAAAAGGTAACATCCTAACCACTCATCGCACGACCGCAATGAAAAGCGAGAAATTTTTTGTATAATATAATATACAATTATAATCCTAAAAAAAAGGGACATTTTCATGTGCCGCAAAAGGGGTCCCAGTCTTGTCTTATATTTGCGATCAGACTGGTATATATGAATGTGTACCACGGACACATGCTACGATAGAGGTGTTACAACCATTGTTTTTTTCTGGGGATCTTCGCTTTAGGTATCTCTGAACCTCACCCACCCACCAACTGATTTCGAGTAAACTGAAAGTGCAACCCGATGAGCAAACACATGGCCTAGGTATACATAAAAATCGGATTGAAAAACAACAATGACATTCATTCCGACGAGTTCGGGTTAAGGCGCAAAAACATTCAGAAACAAAAAAGCCAAACAGCGCTACCTCTATCGTAGCACCCGTCCACGGTACCACGGAAATTTCCACAAAGACGGCAACAGCCAGATCGCTCACACGAAAAGTTCGAAGGCCTCCGCTTGGGCGGGGTCGCCTGGGTTGGGGTTGTCCAAGAGGTCGAAGATGCCGTGCAGCATTTGCTTGATCGTGATGCTAGGTCTCCAACCTTGGCCTTCGTTTAGGATGCTGTACACAGCACCAACAGAAGAGGTTGTCACGAAAACAAATGAGCGTTAGCCAGAAAAAGGTGTACCGGGGTTACTTGACGCCATTTTCCGGTACAGGGGAATGATGATGCTAGGTCTCCTCAACATTGGCCCTCGTTTTGTATGCTGCACCATACCAGCACGCACAACAACAAGGGAAGAGGTGTCACGAAAATATGTCATGCTGGTACATATAATATAATACTGAAGTATCATTATGAACGGCAAAGCATGCGGCTCTAGCGAATGAGCTATTCAGGTACAACCTTGCCTTGCTTGCTGCCCCAGATCACCTCATCCACAGCTACAGTACAGGACACCTAATAAGAAGCAGTAAACCTGGCTCAGGCTGGATTTCTTATTTTAAAATAATGCGTTCTACACTAACTTCAGTACAACGGCTGCCGAATTTCTTATTTTCCTGCAAACGTAAGCTTAGGTTTCTTATCAACCTGTTTCTTATTGTAGGTGTCCTGTCCTGTACTATTAATACTTCGATCTGCATTCTGTTTACACAGATGAGAATGAAACAGTGTGTTCTCTCGAAGTGAACAGACAGTTGCAAAGATATACACCCTAACGCTGCTGCTGCTACTATTCATGAACCTGGATCGACCGTGGTGCACATCTACATTGGATTCGTGTACTATCGAAACACTAGGCTGCTACTGCTGCTGCTTCTTCTGAGGAGGAGGAGCGTTGTTCAACACAAGGGGGGGAAGGGGAGTACAAGTATGATACCCGGGCTAATATTTCTGATGTAGAAAAAAATACCGATTAGTATCGTACTCGTATATCCAATTTTTGCATTGATTTTTAGACTGGTTTTTGTATCCCACCGGAGAGCTGGTGGTGTCTTTGTTGCGGGCGATCGTGATAAAACCTTCAGTCAGTTGACTACTACGTCGACTGCTGCCATTTATTTTTTTCATAGTATCATATATGTGTGGGGAGGGAGATTTCAGTAATTCACACCATTAAATATTAATAATTCAAGACATTAAATTAATTTCGGCCTCGGATGGAGACGATATCGTACATCGTACTACTCTAGTAGTCGGAAACGTCACCCTGCGACCAAACTGCTGAACTACTTACAGATAAATAGGATGCTGAAGTATCAAGTACCAGTAACAGCAGCAAGGGAACCAACGAAAAGAGGTGTCACGGAAAAAAAGTGATCAGGTGTTGGTAGTCAGTATCTTCAACCTGATATACCATACTGCTAAATTATATAGAGATAAATACCATAGATGCTGAAATATGAAGTGCCACCACCAACATCACCAAGGGAAGAGGTTGACACGAAAACAAATGGATGTTAGCCAGAAAACGGTATAGGGGGGGGGGGTTGGCGCCATTTTCCGGTACAGGAGAAATCCTTCACAAGAAGCAGCTTAAATCAGCAGCGCTCATTGGTCGAAGTACCTCTGTCAGGGATATGACCACAAACGCCAAGGCACGCCGGTTTCTAGCCTCCCTGGTCCGTTTTCGCCGTTTTATGGAGTGGGTTTGACCGTATTATGGCGTACAGAACGTCTGCCGAAACGCCCACCAGCGAGATCATAACCGGGCAGGCGTACTCGTGACGTAAAAATGCAAATGTGCACGTAACTCGTATACAAGGTACTACTCTGGACCGAAATGTAAGGACCGTTTGGTATCCATTAAAGGACTCCAACCGTCCCTACATTTTCAGCCAGAGTGGTATTATTTCGCCTTACATACATACCAGGTATGATACTAAACGAATGGTAGCAGCTGGGGAGCATTGACGGAAACAGCTCAACGGCAGAAGTTACTGAACAACAAAAAAAACGTCAGACCGCACAGCAGTCAGGGGTAACGCCTCAAATCCTAGCTTACTACGTATATATCTTACTACGGGGGAACGTAGTTAACAGGACCAAATATTGGTAGTAAAAAAAGATAAATATATAGGTTTTTGTGTCTACCGTAGGTGCTATTAACTACGTTCCCCCGTAATAGTTTGTTCTTCCTACCGCAAAAACCTACGCCACACTACGTAATTCTACGCACTTCGTCCCCAAAAACGGGGGGGCAGATCAACAAACGCGTGCCTATAGCCCAAAAATAGGTAGACCTCATCTTACCTCAGGCATATGGTGCCCGAAGGGTAGACGTTGGGGTGGAACAGAGGCGGCACGAACTTACACTTCGGCGGCTGATACAGTAGTTCACACAGCAGGTAGTGCAGAAGCCCATGGCCAGGAGAAAAAAACCGAGGCGAGGCGTACAGAGGGCCAAGAGCTTGCCGTTAGACATCCCACCAGACTGTACTGTAGGGTACCAGGCAACATGTGTTCGACCGCTTCATGCTCACACAAGCTACATTCCATTGTGTACAGTAAGGTACCAGGTACAACGTGATAGGCCACTTCTTGCTTACGCAAGTTAACATTTTCCATCAGCCGCTTCTCTCCCACGCGAGTTCCATTCCATTTTTACTGTAAGGTACGTGTTCGACCGTTTTTTTCTCGCGCAAGAGGGTAAGCAGTAAGCAACACCAATGAACGCAGGTTTGCTAGACTAATAACTGCTCGCAGCTGTGGCAGCTTTGGTCAAAGGCTGGGGAGGTATGAAGTGCTCTCGCGCTTCACCCCTCCAGTGCTGGCGAGGTCAACACCGAGGGGGCTTTAAAACTGCAGCCACATTTTTGGAGACAATCCACTTGATATTGAAGTATGGAGCATTTCAGAGTGGTAAAAGGGATACTACGTAATACCATCCATACATACTATTCCACCACAATCCTGACAGTTTCATAACGCAATACAGAAGCAGGCTTTGACGAACGACTCACTTGCCAAGACTAAAAACGAATACATTAAACAACGGGACGTCTTTTAAGCCTGTGCTGATTGGCCACGAGTAACGTTGCGCTTCGCGTACACGATGCACAGTCACAGGCCGAGGGTCACCTCACGCCCAAAGCGGTACTTGAATCGTGTGGTGTACACTAGCTAGTATATTAGCTGTGATATCGAAATACTTTGGTCGAAACTCATCTTTGCAAGCTGTGTGTGATACTCCGATCGCGCGTAATACAGGGTGTGTAGACTATGTCCTCATGAAAGATACAGGTCGGCGACTCCCCTTAGTGCTAGGTAGTATATACAATACACTCGTACAGTAGTATACACGTCACTTACCCTCGATGGATAGTCCTCTGAAAACTCCATCACAATCCGGTACTCTCCCCCTGCCCAGTTCGTGTTTTCCTGCCACGCGCCAAGACAACAAAAACACGTCAGCACCACATATCACACAATATATAAAACATTACACGTTAACCCAATATCACACGTTAACCCAACATCACCCGTCATGACAACATCACATGTCACGACAACATCACCCGTCGTGACAACATCACATGTCACGACAACATCGCACGTCATGACAACATCGCATGTCACGACAACAGCAATGCGTCATCGACAACACGTCATCGACAACGTCGCACCATACGGCAACACCACACGCCGTGACAACATCACACGATATAATAACACCACACGTCATGACAACATCACAAGTCTGGCGTTCTGCGGCATTAAGAGTAAGAGCGGCAATATTGAAAACACTTGGGCAAGGGTACGGCTATCATATAACGTTACCACGCGCTCTGCATCCTCATAAACTCCAACAATCAACGAAGCCGTTTAAAAGTGGACGCCTTGAGACTGAGAGAAATACTAACCCGTATTGTGCCATACCCGTTCAGGAGGGTCGCTGCACGCGATTGTTTTCGGTATCCTTGCGGATGAAGCGCCCACTATGATATCCAGCGCGGATCTTTGGTGAGCAACCCTATCCTATGAAGCAACAACCACGATTGATTTTACTGCAGCGGCATCTACTAGCATTGCCGTGCTTTTCCCCAGTGTGCTGTTTATATTTTTAGGTTGCACGGTCGTGCGAGCGGCTTCCCATACTTTCACTGTCCATACTTGACATCTTCACGCTATTCGCCAGCAAGCACCTTGGGGCGAGCGATGTCGCTGTACGCCACTTTCTCGTCATGGTCTGGTTTGGCTTCGGTGGAAACGATTAAGAACGCCCCCTTGGTGCCTTGTCGCCGGTGATGCGTGCCCAACACAGCAGTTGCCTTGCAGACTATAACCTGGCATTAGTTTTGTTTTTTTAAATGCTCTACAGTGTATACAAGGGACCTGGGCCAGTCGGCAAGGACAGGGGTCGGGTCAGCGGTTTCACGCCGTTGACCTCTAAGAACTGTACGCACGTTTTTGGACACAAACTACTTGACCGCAAAGTAGGAATATTGCAAACATCGGACAGGTCAGATCCCTATAATATTCACGACCTGTGTAAATCAGGACACACCGATCCCTGGTCTATATGATCTGCATAGGCTATAGATCATGTTGTCGGATGAGAGATGCATGATCTGAATGATCCAGCACATTATTTCCTGGGTGAGATCTGCACTACACAGATCCTTCACAACATACTATGACGACAAATATACGATCTAGATGATCAGAATCGTGATCTGTCCAATGTGATCTACAGTAGATGATCAGATCGTGATCTGTCCAATGTAATCTAGATGATCTATAGTAGATCGTGATCTGTCCAATGTAATCTAGATGATCTAT
>JBBMKB010105195.1:0-10086 GCA_037833945.1 Alaria marginata
TTTTGTGGAGCTGTCCTCGCCCATCGCTCCCCCCCCCCCTCCCGCTTTCCCCATCACATCCGCTCCCGCTCCCACCGCTGCTGCCGCCGCCGGCGCTCCCGCAACCGGACCCCCTCGAGGCTTGCCCCGCACCACGGCTTTCGGCCCTCTCGAACCCCCACCTGTGCCCGCTTCGCTCGCGGGAGGCGGGTTCGAGCGCTTTGCCGGCTTGGCACGCACTACTTTTGGTGCTGCGGTGGTATCGGAGACGAAGTCGGACTCATCGGCAGCATCTAAAGTAGCGTCGGCGGCCGCGGCGCGCGCTTTAGCCGAGGGGACCTTGGTCCTGCCGCTCGGTGCGCGGGTGGGCGTAATAGCGGCGGCGGCGGCGGCAGCGGCGGCCGCCTGCCAGGAGGCATCTCGGTGTTTATCCCAAGCTCGTAAACGAGAGAGCAGCACGCTCGTCTTCCGCTTGTAGATGAAATCGGGACCCTCGCTGCTGCCGTCGCTTCCCTGGCTCCCCTCCCCTTCCTCTTCCTCCTCGCGCGCCGCCTGCCCGACAGTTACGGACACCGGCCACAGCGCTTCCACATCCACATCCGCCCCCGCTCCCACCACTCCCTTTTCGCTGCTCCCCGCCTTGCCATCACCGATGCGTTCGATGGAAATCTCGGTCACAGAGGTCTTCCACCACCCGCCGTAACCTGGGTGAAACTCCTGGTACACCAGACCGACCAGTCTACTTGGGTCGGTCTCCAGCAAAGCCCTCGCGCGGTTCTCCGTCAGCAAAACGCCTTCCCCTGTCTCGAGAACTATTCCCCCGGGCCCTAGCGCCCGCGCCGCGTCCCCGCCGGAGCAGCTCCTGCCCGGCCTTCTCCTGGAGCCGGCGCCACCACCACCGCTACCACCGCCGCGAGAGCGAGCGGGGGAGGCCCCCCTCGCCGCCCCCGACCGCCCCCGCGACGTAGCCTCCACCGTCGTGGACAATTCCGGTGCGACGAGCTCGTGGTCGGGGCACGTCTCCACGTCACCCGCTTCCAGGGTGACGCGGATGTTGGAGCCGTCGTCGAAGCGGATGGTAACCGCGCCGCCACGGTGAAGGGCGACGACGGTGCCCATGTACCAGTCCGTTTTGTCGTAGAGCACCCTTGCGCGGTCGCCGAGCCGAGCCGCGGCAGCGGCGGCAGCCTTAGCCGTCGCGGTAGCGGCGCTGTCATCACCGCTAGCCTTGCGAGTAGGGGTGCGGGTACGTGTAGAGGTAGGCGTAGCCGGTGCGGCATCGCCGCCATCACCGCCGGCCGCCTTGCGTGTAGGGGTGCGGGTACGGGTAGCGATTCGGGAAGGGGCAGGGGACGCGCTCAACGAAGGAGGGGGCGGGACCACGGGCGACGAAGGGGAAGAGGACGAAGAGGAAGACGAGAAGGGGGACACGGGAGAGCGGGGTATCTGTCCGTCGCTAGGGTCGGGCTTGGGTGTTCCGTCACCGCCGCCGGTCGTCGTTGTCGTTGACGCGGACCTCCTGGTCCGGGATGCCGCGACGGGAGGCGGGGTATAGCTGGTCAAGAGATCTCCCGACACGCGTCTCGGGGTCGCTCGGCCTGGGTCGTTATTATTTGCAAAGGCGGAACCGATATCAAGCACGGAGAGGGGTATGAGGAGGGGAGGAGGGGGGTATAGATGTGTGAGATGCGTTTCGGGGAAAGGGCTCTTCCGTGAGAGTGCAAAAGAAAACGGCGCTCGTCTTGTGGGGGTGGGTGGGTAAATTGGGGGCTTGATTTAGAGGGGAGGGGTGAGTCGGATCACAGCTTCCAACAGAGATCGGGAAAAACGGTACTGACTGGATCTACCAAGGTCTGAGTCCTGAAACCAAATATGGGTGATGGACACGCGCGCGGCTCTTTCTATCAGCCGGCCAGCTTGACATTGTCGAAGGTTCGGTTTGCCAGCAGAAAAAATACAAAAATGGCTCCAGCCTATGATACGAACAGCCGCCGCTATACCGCCATTAAACCTTTGGTTTTAACCCATCCGCCGGAGGATCGGAAAAAAACACAAACACAAGCACACCGCCACCATCACCACCCCCGTTATCATTGCTACCGCCGCCACCGACGCCGCGGCCGGCGGAGCAGAAATGACGCGCGCGGAGAGCGCCTACAGGAGAGGAGGGGGGGGTATCACATCACTCACCGAGGCTGAGCTTGACGAGATAGGTGTCATCTTCGAACACGGACAGCACCCGCGCCACACCACCAAGCTTGTTCAGCCCCTTCGACATCTGCGCCTGTAGCACCACGTGGTCACCGACGCTCCACGATGCGCCGGTGCCGGTGGCGGCAGCGCTCGAGCCTTCCCCACCCTCGCCCTTAACCGTACCCTTGCCCTCAGCGCATGAAACTGCCACGCCCTCGCCCTTATCCTTATCCTTGCCCTCATCTTGGTCTTGGTTCTGGTCTTTGGTTTTGGTCTTGTCGTCACTGGGACTGACGCCGCTGCTATCGGAGGAGGCGGCAGCTTGCTGCGCTGCACGGTCTCGCGGAGGCGTGGATACCGTGGGAGTGGCCTGCTCGTGAATAGGATCGGAACGGCGACCAAACAACATCAGCGTCAGAAACGGCAGCGGCGGCAGCAAGAACCGCATGTGCGACAACAAAAACGACAACAACAACAATAACCACGACAAATAACAACAACAGCAGTAACAATAACCACGACAAATAACAACAACAGCAGAAACAACAACCATGGCAGAAGCACCAACAGCAACCACGACAACAACAACAACCACAAAAATAAAAACAACAACCACAACAACCACGGCAACAGCAGAAACAACAGCCACAACAACAACGGAAACAGCCACCACGAAACACACAAACAACATCAACCACGACAACAACAGAAACAAACACAAAGACAACAGCATCAGAAGCAAGAACCACAACCGCAACAGAAGCAACAACAACACCAATAACGACAACAGCAGCAGCGGTGGCGGCGGCAATAAGAGCAAGAGCAAAACGCGGGAACGACCTCACCTGTCCTTCGATCGATACCACCGCGACCGGTCCCGCCGCCACCACCCCCGCGGTGCTCGTCGTCGCTTCCAGGGGGCTTCCCACCGACGCCGCCATCTCTTCACCGGCGGAGACATTTCCCGAACCAGAAACCGAGCTGCCGCGGGCTCGATCAGGGGTGCATGCCCCCCCCCGACGAGGAGCCTTCGAGGAAGACCCAGGACAAGCATCCCCCTCTCCCTTCCCTTCCTCCATCTTCTGTTCCTCCCCTTGCTCCGCCGAGGGGGAAGGTCTCTTCTTTGAAGCTTTCTCCGCGCTGCTGCCTCCTCCTCCTCCTCCTCCTGGGCTCGGCGTTGCCCTGCTCGTTTCTTCCGACAGCAACCGCGATTTCTCTGACGCGGGCGATAGCGACAACGGCGATGGGGGGGAGAACACACCACCATCGCCGCCATTGTCGTTGTCGAGGTCGCGGTCATCGCCGGTGCCAGTGGAGGCGCCGCCGGGGCTCATCCTGAGCTTCTTCTTAACGGTGTCTCCATCGACCGGAGTAGATACCGCGCCGACTCGCGAAGCCCCCCCCGACCCTGAAGACGAGCCTCGCTCCACCCCGGGGTTTCCACTTCGCTTAACCCCAACCCCAGCGCTAGCCCCAACCCCAACACCGCCTGCTGCTGCAACTAGGGGAGAAGGGGAGAGACGCAAGCCGCGAACCTTTCCGGCCGGAGCGGGGGACGGAAACTTTCCGGCGCTCGCAACTGCTCCCGCTGACATCGGCCTCAGGAAACCAGTAGTCGCTACCGTTGCCGCCACTTCCGACGCCGCCGCCTGTGCCACCGCAACCGCCGCCACCTCCGCAGCCGCCGAAGCCGCCGCGGCCGCGGCCGCTCCTCTCTGGAACGCCCCAGGTTCGGGGACGGGGGCGGCGGGGGACTCGCGACGAGTGACGATGCCGGCGGGGTCGTAGATCGCCCTCCCTCGCGGGGCGGCCGACGCGCCCTGCGCTTCAGCCGAGCTTGAGGCGCGGCGGCGTGCGATAATCGAGCTGCTTGCTTCCGGTCCCTTGTAACCGGAGTCCGAACGAGCAAGCGCCATTTTTCCAGTAGAGGGGTGGGTCCCGGAACTACCACCGCTACCACTGCCACGTGCAGAAGCGGTAGCGGCAGCGGCGGAAGCAGAGGCGGGACTGGATCTTCCACCCCCCCTGGCAGGCCTACACCAGCCGGGGGGCAGCGGGTGCAGCACGTACGAGCAGGTGGACGCGTCCCGAGCGCGGAAGCCGTCTAGCTGGATCAAGTCGCCTGGGTAGAGGAAGTCGCGCTGCCCGCGGTCCAGGACTTTCGCGGCCTTTAGCACCTTCGCCTCTGCCGAAGCAGGCGACGCCGCAGGCGATGCAGTCTTCGTTTTCGCCTGGCGAGCCGCCTTCTCGTCGGATGCCAGCCCCGGCGAGCCGGCCCAACGGATGATTCGGATCCCGTTGACCGCGCCGCTCCGGTGTGTCACGAGCACCCGATTGGTAGACGCGCAGACGCGTAGCGTCGCCTGGCTTCTGGAGATGCCCTGTGGGTACAAAAGCAATCAAAAACGGCGCCAGGAAATAACAGGTGCTGTATGCATAAGAACGTATAAGGCTATTAACAGCACAAGTCGGCGGATCTTTGGACAGGACAACAAAAACGTCAAGAGGGTAGAGTATATAGGGGGGTTGTGTAGATGGGCGGCCGACTCTCAATGTCTTAACTCTTTTACTACCATGCAAAATGTATACCACACAAATTGCAAGTAATTTCCCGCCAAAAACGTGGTTGCACTTCCAAAGGGTAAATGCTATTGACTACAGTCTGAATAAAACCGCCTGGGTTCGTGTCTCGTGGCTTAGGGCTCATCTCACCTCATCCCGCTTGTCGATCCCTATCCTCAGCTTGTTCCTGTTCACGGGCTTTGAGTCGTGCATCGAATCCCTGCCCACCACGACGTCCCCGACAGGTAGCGCGTACCTGCCGGAGACATTCTTCCACCCCCCCCCTTGAACCCCACCACCGCCCACGGTTGTGGGGGTGGGAAGGCGGCTGGTAGTGGTGGGGGTGGTGGCGGTGGCGGTGGTGGCTGCGGGGTTGGGGGTTGGACCATCCAAGAAATACCCACTCATCTCCGGGGCACTTGACATCGACTTCGCCGCAGCTGCCGCCGCCGCCCCTACCGTGGTCATCCCCAGCGGAGGCAGCAGGCCTCGCGCGCGGAGAGACGCAGCGAGGGCGTCCTTGCCCCCGTTCTCCTTGTTGCTCTCTTGCTTCACCGCGAGCAGGACCACCGAACCCGTATCAGCAGAGTCGCCGCCGCTCTTGCTGCCGCTAGCGCTAGCGTTGGCAGCGGTGGGTGATCCTGTGAGGCAGATCACCTCCTTGGCCTTGGCCTGGGGCCGAGGAGGGGGCGTCTTGTGCGGGCGTCCTGACGGCAACGCGGCAGCCGCGGGGCGCTTCGACGAAGTCGAAGGCTGGGGAGACTTCGCGCCGCCTCTGCCGCTAACCTCCGCGAGCTTGCGGGATGATGCCTTTTGGTTTGAGCTCGGCGATGCCACGGCTATTGCTGCCGATGCGGAAGAGTTGGTAGGGCCGGGGGGGCTTGCCGTGTCGGAGTGGCGTTTGGCCGTGCCGGGGGCTGGGGACGGGGTGCAGGTTGTCGTGGCAGGGGTCCCGAAGAATGACGCCCTGCCGGTGCTGAAGGGACTCTTGGGCTTGCGAACAGAGGGCGCCGGTGACGACGAAAAGAAGCTTCTTATATCTGAGCGCGTCTGGTTAACTGGAGGCCGTGGAGAAGGGGGGGGGGGGTTGGGAGGGGGGGAGGGGAATCATGTCAAACGAGATAGCAGTAGTTACGATTATAACGTTAACCCTTGTACAACCGCACCCACGCTTCAGAGATAATTTTCAAAATTCAAAATTCTTGGCGTCAGAGTTTGGAATTTTGACTGAAAACTTTCGCAGGACGCCAAGTGTTTCGGCGATGGAACCATATTATAATAGCTTCTGTGTACATTCCGGGCACCGATATACTACAGTACGTGCTGCTTGTAGTTTGTCGTCGAATTATAATTATGTGTATAATGCATACCAGGTACAGCAAATCTGCATATCGCACGTACGCATTTTTACGCAAGTGCTGAAAAATCCTATTATACCAGGATTAATACAGTATTTCCAAGTACTTCGTATAAAGTCCACAAACAGCTAATAAGTGGATGCATAGACTATATGCGATGCTTTTCAGTAGTAGATATAGCCAGAGCTGCTGTGCACTCGTGCGTTATGAACCGGGGGGGGAGGATGTGGTGCCATGGGATGCCACTGCTGCTGCTGCGCTGCTGCTGCTGATGCTGATGTTGTGAAAGCGCGATAGCATTCAAAACCAAAGAGGTGAACCACCTCCTCTTCAGAGTATATATTCGGCGGTCGAACAAAATCGGGCCAACATAACCAGCAGGTGTATCATACGCCAGCAGGAAGCGTCAACGTCGACACATGATACACGACAACAGCACGAGTACATGCTGCTGCTGCTGCTCCTCCTGGTGCTGCTGCCGCACCAACCTCACAAAAGGAAATGCGTGCCATCCGTTAGGTTGCTGGAAATGAGGGTGTGGATGCGGTTGCTTCGTCTTTCATCTTCTTCCTTCCGTCCCTGCTCCCGGTTCGAAATTTAAACTTGCGGACGATAATACAACTGCTCCCGCGGTTATAATTTCAAACAAGGGTGGGTACATGAAAAGGCGCCTAGCGTGAACCCTGACCGCCAGGGTTGTCGGTGCCTTAGCAAGAAAAGTAAACGGCTATTCCTTGCGCTGGAGGGCGGGGCGGCGAGTGGTGTTAGCCGTTAGCTCTGCTGCCGTCTGTGCAACGCCAACTTTTGGCCTTCGTGACACGTTAGGTTTTGAAAAACTACTGAAACAAACTATGATTACAATACAACTGCTGCTGCTGCTGCTGGCTGTATCAGTGACAGCTAGATTCAGAGCCCGACCCGTTCTCGCGTGGCACTTGGCGACCGCGGCGCGGAGAGAGTGCCACGGCAAAGCCCCCCGACATGGCTTCGTATAGCTCCTGGGTGATGGAACGGCGAGGGTGTCTTCGCCGAAAGGGTGCATAGCAATGACCACCCTCGGTGGTGAGTGTGTTTGTGTTTGTGTCGTTTTGAGAGAGAGAAAGAGCGAGACAGCTGAGTCGTTTGACCGAAAAGGATCATGCATTGAAGTGCTTGGTAAGAGCTGGTTTGTTTTGTCTCATCACTCGCCTGCATTCCTTCCCGGGCTCTGCTTCCTTTGCTTCATTCTTGAGCCTGGCTCTGCTTGTGTCCGTCCCTCGCCGTGTCCCAGGCGCAAGCCAAAACGGCAACTGCTCTGACCTTTCATTCGCTCTGTCCCGGGTCGTTTTTCGAATTGTTGGCAAAAACGCCTTTGAAGTATTTACAAAACCCGAGGAAGAAAAAAGTTTGAACTTGAAACTTTGACTCTTTCAGAAAACCGAGCACTGATCAGCCGCAAAGATGTCGGGAGCCAGTAGACTTGCCCGTCAAGCGAACGCGTGCATCGGTCAAGGATGTAGGGTCGAGTGCTCCACACGAAAACCTGGTAGTTTGGCGTCCGTCAAGGCATTTTAAGGGGAAATTTTCGTCTGTCCAGGGGTGAAAAGCGTTGTCGCCTGACATCTTTGGCTGGGATCGGTCGAGATTCTGAGGAGGAGCTATGGAGCCGGTGAGCTGGAAGCGGACCAAGCGGACGAGCTCCTCGCTCCAAAACGAACGACCTGGCGCGACTCCTCCCTACTCTCCAATGGTAGAACGAAGAGCGGCAACGCGGGCTACGCGTCTACTGCTTTACGATGTTTGGTGCTGTGGATTGCTGCGCGACCATTATAATTTGGTCATCATTGTTATTTGTTGTCGGTTTATGTCGGTTTTGTCGGTTTTGTCGGTTTTGTCGGCTGCGGTCTTCGGTCGGCCATTGTCGGCTGGCGGTTTCAAGTTTCTATCGAAAAATCTAGCGTGACACAGCACTGACTGCTCCGCAAATTTTCGTGTCATGCGCATCATTCTGATCCATCATCAAGCAGGTCTAGCCCAGCCTTCAGTCCAGGAGAGCCCAAGCCCATCGTCTATAGGCAGAGGCCACCAAACAACGGCTGGCCTTTTGCTGGTCACCATAGCGAGATCCAAGCAGAGCAGGGCCGAAACCTCTTGCCACGGCCTCCGATCTTCCGCAGGTAGGTGACCGGCCGTTGGGGCTTCCCTCAGAGTTCCTACGAATAAGCGCGCTTGCGAGACCCGCGTAGAGCAGAACTACCACTCCAACAGCAGCAGCAGCAGCAGCATCCGACGCGTGAAGGTTTTCGCATGCAGTCTGATCTTCAGCGGATTCCCGTAGTCGTAAGGCCACGAGAGAGGCCCTCTCCAACCGCGTTACGATGGCCCTATCGATCGGATAGAGAAGCCTCCGCCTCTGCGCGGGGTACGATCTCTGGGTTCTCACACGAACAAACTTGAGTGAACGAAAGGGGTGGGGGTGGGGGAAGAGAACCGCCTTGTTGCGGTAGTTGTTTATTTATTTTTCGTTGTCAAGTCCGCTGCAGCGGCAACCCATTCCGAGGTAATAAAGGGGGGAAAGTATGCCGGCTGCTTCGGGCTGGGGGCAAAGCTCTTCCAGAGGGTCCAACTTTAGGCAGCCAACAACCTGGAGGAGAATCAAAGGCGTCCCCTCCCCACCGCCATCCCTGAGCACGAATAACGACTCTTCGAACGATGGGGTACTCTCTTCCGCGCGTGGAGCAGTAATCCCCGTCCATGCCTGCATTGGCATATTATCTGGCCACACAAAGCACGCTGTCTCGTCCGTGGTTCAGGTGATCGCGATCTCAGCGAGTGTCGAGGAAGAGCGTGCAGCAGACAGTAAGAGTGTCATACCACCATGATATCGTACATGCGTGTCGCACAGCTCCTTGTGGCGCTCACAACTCCTTGGCAGTTTCGGACGCATCTCCCGCCCCAGCGGCCCGGGCTGCTGCGTGTGGTCGATGCTGCAATCATATTTGTATTTGCCGACTTTTTTTCCCTCTCATGATAAAGTCCTAAAGGGGTTATAAACCAACGATAAGATCCAGACATATGATATAGACTACAGAGTGACACCCAATTGACATCACATTTTTGTATCCCACCGGAGAGCTGGTGGTGTTTTTGTTGCGGGCGATCGTGGTAAAACCTTCAGTCAGTTGACGACTACGTCGACAGCTGTCGTTTATACATTTTTCATAATAATGTGCGGGGATTTTCCTACAACAGCGCTCATGCTATAGTTTCTCGCTCAAAACACTGTTTTTACTCAAGACATAGCGTTAGTATTATTTGTCGACACTATTAATACTGTAGTACCATACGTACCAGTTTATACGTATAGTACCAGTACCTGGTACGTACTACTGTCCGAAGAAGTGCTTCCTCTTATTACGTACCAGGTGCATATTTGTAAGTCCACTCCTAATCGACCGATACAAAAGTAGCATGTCGTCTGGGTATCGGTTTCTCCTCTTGTACTGCAGGCATGTCGGCTTGTCGATCGACTCAAGCCACAGCGAGCCATCCCGTCGCTCGCTCGTCGTAAAACTTGCCCGGGGGGGGAGTCTGAACACCGATTGGTTATTACTGGAACATGCACCTTTAATTATGAATGTATAGGTTCACCACCCCCCCATCGGTACCGCTAAGGCCCATCGCGCGCGATCCGTAACGTGTGCATTCCCCGCAACCTCGAAAGAAAAGAAAGCACTCGGCGGCGGTTGTCATTGTCCTGCTCTACCCTACTCCACTCGTGCAGCCCAAGCAACAAGGTTTGCTGCTACTGCTGCTGTTGCTGCGATCGTTGTGCTGCAAGCTTGTGGAAGAATCCTCCCCTCCCCCGCGCCTCTCCGCCCAGCTTCGTGTTTTCCGGCTTGCAACCCTTCCCCTTCCCACCACCTTTGTCGTGTATTTCATGCTATGGTTCAGCTTGATAGTTGTGGGGGGGGGGGGGGGGGGGGGGGGGGGGGGGGGGAGGGGGGGGGGGGGG
>JBBMKB010105206.1:0-10084 GCA_037833945.1 Alaria marginata
TCCATCTGAGTAAAAATGAGCGCGGCGTGGCCAATCTCCTACATTTACATAGTCTAGGCTGGCCCAGCTCGTAGCATCCGCCCAATGAGCCGTTTACACATACATGGCGTTCACCGGTCGTATATCTCATTTAATATTGCTACAGGAAGATATTTAGTAGCGCTGTAGTACCGGAGAGTGTTTTTTTATTCATATTGACGGAAAGGATTCTGTAATCAGAGCAGCTGATGATGCATGGCAGTTAAACCCCACCACTAGGATACGGGCATCAACCTTGCTGGCTTGTCACAAGCGTGCTCTCGTACTGGGGTGCCCACCCTCTGATACGCTTGTTCTGGATATCTGGCATATTGACATAGGCGGAATTCAAATACGGACTAACGGCTACGATTGACATTTGCGGTAGTAAACACGAGAAAGCGGACGTGGTTTAGGGTTATACGGGGTACTCTTAAGCCGGGGTTTACACACACCGACACGCATGTTCCGGCGAGGATCTGCTCTTTGGGATGTGCGCGTGGAATGATTGTGGCCGCGGTATATGGGTTACGTTGAGATACCCACGATGGATCTGTAAATATTCCTTGTCTTGGCTTGTCAAGGGGTGCTTTGAACAATCGCTACAGCCGGCAAGGCTACATTAGGGGGGCACCCCCATTTCAATGCTGAGTACCAGGTACAGAAGGGGTCCCTCAGTAAAGCGGTGGTGTGCCAGATCAGTAGGACCGCCTTTTTGACGGAAGCCGCCTTATCCATCCCAGGGTATCACCTTATTCAGATCGCCTTGTTCAGACCGGCTGGGGAAGCGGTTGGGGGATACCGCCTTACTCAGACCGCCTTACTGGGACCCCTACTGTACGTATATATCACCCGCATAAATGGCTCTGAAACTCGTCGACAGGCGAATATAAAACGTGTTTTCGTTGGTGCAGCGCAACAAGACATTCCGCATGGTGAATCGCCAACACAAAACTCAACATTGCAGAGAAACAGCCTAAAGCCTCTCGTGCGAGACCTTAGAGCGACCCTCCTATCGTAGCCTTTGTCCGAAACAAACACCACACTATCTCCAAGTGCATTGTCTCCGAAATGGTGTCTGCCATTTTGAGGGGGTTATATTCACCCGTGCAGAGTGCTCTTGACACCAATAGACTCACTGGTGCATGTGTTCCGGCGACGATCTGTCAATGTAGGTGAAAGGCACAGACGGGAAAATGACAACGATGGCGCACATCTGAGACGAAACTGTAGTGAGCACCTTTGAGGCTGCACTCTCGTTTCGGAGGCAGAGAACAAATTAAAATAGAGTTAGTATATATGCTGTTGTACAGTGCGGTTGAAAAAAGGGATGTTATCACATATTTTGGGTGGACGTGGGGTGACTGGGGTGCTCTTAAAACCGCGGTATCCGAGATAAATCCGGGATATGGCCGAAGATTAGGCACGTCCGAAACGCACGCAAAGAGGCTATACCACCAAGCTGTGTATCTCTTGATTGACAAAAATATGTTCTTCCGAAGGTATGATCACGGGGGACCATAGTAAAAAGGACCTACGGTACATAAAAAACTATATATTTACCTATTTTTAGTAACAATAATTGGTCCTATTTACTAGTGTTTACTATGGTCCCCCGTAATACATAAATATGATCTCGTGCCTCGAGAATGTTAAGCGGTTGCCTGGCTGATGGTGTCCCAACGGAATGGCCCTCACGCGTTACGGCGATCGTGTGCTGCGCACGGTAGGCGGAGGACAAAGACGGAATCATGGCAACCATGACACACATCCGAGACGTGCGCAAGAAGGCACCCATGGTGACCGGCCTCTTTGGTCCTCTGAAGGACACCGTGCTTCTCCTGAAGAGCAGAGGAATTGCCATGGACTTGCCTCCCGTCAACAAGCAGGTTAGTGGGGAACGCATGAATGATAGGATCTATCGGGGTGTCGGCTTAGGACCAAATGGCTTGTGACTGCTGACCGGTTTCTTCAGATCCGAGCTACGCCAGGGGATTCGTCCCACGGTAGGGGCGCAGAAGAAGTTTCTGAGCTCCTAACATGAGCAGCTCAATATAGTACCCGAAACGTGGCTTCGAAGACATTGGATTGCGCATCCCGTCCAATAGTTCTATGCGCTAGTCCTAAACAAAACATGCTCGTGGAGTTATCGTACTGACCGATAGTTCCTCACCTGAGGAGCTCAACCGGTTAGAAACGTTTGGCCTCGAAACCGTGCAACCCCTTACCGTGGGATTACTCGGGGGGGGGGTACCCCAATTCTGACCACCGAGCTTAGGCCACTATTACTAGCGCAAGCGACTCTGAGCCTGAGTTAAAACATCTCTCTAAAACAATTAAAGAGCGCAGCGTATAACAATTCCATGGCGGTGAGTATTGCAAAATACTAAACCGCCCAAAACCCAGGAAGGACTTGCTGAATTTGTTGGGAGTCGCTGAAACACAAGACCCGAGGATTGTCCCTCCTACCGCACCTTCGTTCTTCGGACATCTTACGGACACCAGGCTTCTCCTCGAGAGAAGAGGGAACAGCATAGACGTACCAAGCGTTCACACGTACCAGAGGTAGCTTCAGGTAGCCTAACATTGTCAATTGACGGTGCGGAGTCTGAGAGCGGCGGGGCGGGGGGGGGGGGCGATGCTGCGAAATGCCTCAATAATTTCCCCCCCTGAAGGACGCCGTGCTTCTCTTCATGCGTGAAGGACTTGCCGCAGATTTGCCTCGCGTCAACAAGCATACTGATAGTGGCGTGGTCTCCACCGCCAACGGCTAACTTGGGGAAATCTAAATACACCTTAAAGTAAATGTATTGGGTAGGTCTTCAGTTGGAAATCTCAGTAGGTGAGGACACGCACTACGGCAGAGGCACACCCTTTTGTTTCTGGCGCTCTTCACACCAGGAGCTCCACACCCCACCCAAAAACTGATTTCGAGAATAACGAAAGAGATAACCGATGAACAATCTCATGGCCTAGATATAAAACAAATACTATTGCAAATCAAGAATGACATTCCGACGAAATTGGGTTAAGGAGCCTCGCCATTCAGAAGATGTTTTTGCACAAAATCGCTATACTACTACCTAGTCTATCTTCGTACGCATCCGAGGAATGGTTGTGCTCAAAACGTGCAAGCTGCCGTTCATCACGCGGCTATTTCGTTGCACTCCAATTGTTTTTCAGCCGGCGCTGGAGTTCCTGGAATCGGCGCACATGCTGTGGGACAACACGGTGAACAAAGCCTACCGAGTGAAGGGGGAGATTCAACCGCTACAGAACGCCGCCGCCGACGGGGTGCGTAAGGACATCGGGGCGTTCGGCGAACAGGTGAGGCGTCCAACTCTACAGCAGTTACCGAAAAAACGCCTCTTGGATAGGTACGAAGTATGACAGCAAGTTTACGGGCGATGCCTTAAGGATATCGGCGTTTTTTCCTTCGACTGTGGGCGAGGTTGTGGTTCGCTATGAGGCTTACGTCCAGGAAAACCAACCCCAGTACGTTGGTTGGCCACGCGAGTTATAAATTGAACCATATTCGCAAACGCAAGGCCTGCACTTGCAGTGTTTTCCTTGCAACCCTCCTGGTTTCCGAAAACCGGCCCACATTTCGAATGGTGAACGTTCTGTCTATGCACGATATGATGCAGATGCTTTAAACCCAAATCCTTCCAACAGGTTATGAGCCCAAGCAGTTTACTTTCAACACCAAACGACTGCTGATCGAAGCGACGGTAGGATTATGACTACCAGGTTCACTACCGAATTCACGCCACCCGCGCAAATAGCTCTATACTTCGCTCAAACTCGAACTTCACTATATGTTGTGTTGGTGCAAGTAGAACAAACAGGTTCATGGCGGAGGTCCATATCGCGAAACCGCAAAACGCAAAGCCTTCCGTTTGCTGAGACGTAGGGTAGCCACTCGCAAGGGGGTCTCGAAGCTGTTGGAAAAGGAGACTCCAAAGCTTGATTCCCCCAGTGCCCTTGGTCTGCTGCGAAAGAACCGACCATCGCCCACTCCTCTGCTTTGACTTCGGTGCTGTGGGCTCCTCTAGTTGCTGGCCGCATTGAACACTACTGCCGCAACGAGCCTTGTTCCATCAGGTCATTCCTTGATCGGTGATATGCTGCATTATCGGCACGGCACCATGCAACGACATGGCAACTGGTTGTTCGGCCTTGTTGCGGGAATGTTAATCGCCCACCGCTCCTGTTAGATATTGACATTGTTATGTACATCTTGCACTGTTGGCCGCAATACTGCTATGTCTCGCTAGGTGAAGGCGTTCGTTGAACTTTTCGAGCGGACGGCTCCGTTCGGAGGTGGCGGCGGAGAGGCCACCGATCCCACCAAGGTCGTTGCAGCCAGCTACAAGAGGTTGGTACCGCCCTACGTCCCCTGTCTTCCTTGCCTGCACCTTGGCTTACTGACTTAGTAAGCGTTGATCCATGTGTTGGCACATACTACAGTAGAGGTGCAATAGTTATTTTTTGACGCTCCTCCCTCGAGGAACAATATACCTCACCCAAGACCTGATTTTGAGCAAGCTGAAAATGTGAACTGATGAACAAACCCCTCGGCTAGGTATACACAGAGATCATATTGAAAAACAAAAATGGTATTCCGACCATTATCGGTTAAGGAGGCCCATCATTCAGAACATTTTATCCAAAACGTGCTACCTCTACCGCAGCACTCGTCTCGTGATATTTAAGCCAAATATCGACAAATGCCACAACAAGGGTACACAAGTGTACCCATTATAAGACCATCCGGTTTAAGACAATATAATTGTAGAGATAAGACCAGGAAAATCGAACAACCAAATACGTGGGACTTAGTACGGGATCAGGTTTGCAGGAGTAAAAGCGAAGACCATCTTGGAGATGAAACCACTCAAACTGGGTTCTCACGGGTTGGTCGTAAAGTGGGAACCCCACTGTCGTAGCACGTTTTGACTATTTCTGACTGAGGTGGTTCCTTTACTAGGGGGACTTCAGTAGACCTAACATCGTTTCGGCTCGAGTTGCGAGTTGCCATATTTTTCGCTCTATCCCTAGGCCATAGGATGCACTTTCGGTTTTGTTCAAACGTGGGCAAGCAACCGCTTAGTTTAGTGAGGGAGAGAGCTTTGCAAGCGAGGGGTTTCAAGAACAATAAAGCAGGACATGCAGAACACATGTATAGTCTTACTCCGGTACACACCATCTCTCTCTTCTTGTCTTATCCCATTATAAACCGCCTATCATACCGCCATAATGCACAACAAGCAGACGCACTGTAGTACCGTAGTAGCCTATCAAATCCATCCAGTTTTATCGTGCACGAGAAAGACATTGCGAACTGATCGACCTCCGACTGCATGACGGGCATATTGTCGTCCCCTTTCACTATTATTATCTACCGACATGCGGCTCTGACCAAATACCGATCACAACCCTACCCTAATCCTAACGTATGCTAACCGTAGCGCTAACCTTTTACCACGATCCTAACCCTAATATATGTCCCTGGCAGGCTGGACAAGGTGCAGTCGTCGCTGTGGGCATTGGAGGCAAAAGCGGCCTCCATGCGAGAGCTTGAGGACCTGTTCGAGCTCTCACCGACCAGGTAGGACGTGGCACGTCTGACCCCAAACGGGTGCTGTTGGTTATGCAGCGCTACCCACTAGACCGCCCAGTCACTGCGACTACGTCGACGAACCCGGAGGGTCCCGTCCACCCGTGAGGGTTGCACTTTTATTTTTGTCGAACTCAGTTTATGGGCGAGATGTAAAGCTCGTCAACTGAGGAGCTTCAAAAGCAAGGTGGTGCACCTCTACCGTAGCGCCATCCCACAGCAGGGGTGCAGCAATAAGTTCCTGTGCTCCTGACATCAGGAGCTCGATATATTACCCGAAACACGACTTCCAAGATTTTCGTTCGCGCAACCCGATCAATATTTCTATCCGCTAGTCCTAAAATGAATACACTTGTGAAATGATCATACCAACCGGTAATTCCTCACTTCAGAAGATCAACCGATCAGGACCGTTCGACCCCAAAAGTGCAACCCCTACCGTGGGATGACTCTTCTACCGTATCATGTGTAATGAATGGCTGTAGGGTCACCCCTCACGGTACGATATTGCCGTATTTGTCGTGTATTTAATCGCTGCGCGTGCGTTCCGGGCCAGGATCGTTCCGTGCTGTGTCCACTTGGTATTTCAACGGACGCGAAATAACGCAAGCACTAGGACGTCGCTGCTGTCAATGTCGATGGTTCAGCCATATAATCTGAACCGAAATGCCTGGGTAAATATGTATCACAACAAACGCCGGATTATTATGTAGAAATCGCCTTCCGAACTCTAAGAATCCTCTCCATTACTGCGGTTCGGCGTTCATGTTTTCTGTGTGCGCACAGGTACGTCGGACTGGTTGAGGTCCGCTTTAAGCTGCGTCTCCTGAAGATGGTCTGGGATATGGTCAGTCTAGTCGATGGACTCTTCGCCTCGTGGACTGCGACTCTATGGGCTGAAATACGGGTAAGTTCGCGTGCGTGGGTGATGGTGGTGGTGGAGATGGTGTTGGTGCAGATGGTGGTGGTGGAGGTTGTGAAGGCGGTGGTGGTGGTGGTGGTGGTGGTGGTGGTGGTGGTGGTGGTGGTGGTGGTGGTGGTGGCGGCGGCAGCGGTGGCTGTGGTCGTGGTCGTGGTGGTCGGCGGTCATTGTAGTTGTTGTGGTTACTGTTTATATCACCCTGACTACCCTCCACGCTCTTGGCAATGGAATAAGGCAGGGTCTCACCAACTTGGACTATAAACAGGAACGTATACGACGACTACCGGGAAAAATCGGCAATATATCCACACATCTAGATTGGCCAATCCAGAGCGGCATATTATTGACACATTGTACTGTTGTTGTAAACTTCAACGTGGCGTCGAGGTACGTCGCAATCTTTCTATGAAGATGTCCCCCAGTTTATGGTCGGACCAACGGATTATATCACAAGATCTGCCGGTACATCGGTTCTGCGATCGTGCGATTGTCTCGCAGTTGTATTCCAAAGACCGACCAGTAGAAATGAGTGATTCTATCCCGCGATTGGACTGCTCGACCTACGGTACCCCCTATAACAGCAACGATTCATGGACTATTCCATTGTGAACCATTCCCGCATATGCACTTCGACGCCGTTGAATAAAGATTCACTCAACAAATAGCTATGCGGCTTAAAACACCTTCCCGAAAATGTTTCGTCAGACCAACGAACTACGCCTTGAAGAGTTGTTTGGATATAATGTGTCGGTGTGATATTGTTCCGAATGTGATTGCCAGATCGGTAGAGTTTAAACTATTTTGCCGTCGTGCACGGTTTCCGCGATTTTGTAATTGATTCGCAACGGTGCCCCCAGACTGACTGGTTGTGGCGGGAAAAGGCGGCATCGCTCCAGTATCACAATACTGCCATGGTACAGAGGTTTTGTACCTTTGAAAATGCATGAAAAAATAGCTGGACTACCGTACGGTAAATAATCACATTACAGTTAATGTTGTTTCTTGTTAATTTTATCCTCAGACCGACGAACTTCTGGAAGAAGCGAGGTCACTCCAGCTTCACATCCGAGGCCTGCCTAGGCGGGTGCGCGAATGGGTGCTATACAGGGCGGTAGACGAGCGGGTCGTCAACATGTCTACGGTGCTACCACTGGTACGTTGCTAGTTTTTAGCGCACTGTGAACTGGCTGGCTGTAAGGCGCTGATTTGGTATTTGGTTTCCTTGGAACGTTTTACAGTGGCAATACTCTGGTTTCGTGCGGTGAATAGCGTGTTTGCGATATATCAACTTTGGTTGGGTCGGAGCTGGGGAGGAAAACATATAGTAATGGAATTGGTGCCGTCGAACGTCACAATCCAAGGCCAACTCAACACACGATAAATCGGCAAATATTTAGGATAAGCAATAAGTTTTCTTCATACCAATACATGAATTTCGGCCCTAATTTCTTGGTGGGTCGGTTCGCCTTGGGTTACGACGTTCGTAGGTTTCAATACTAATTCCGTACTTTCTCCGAACCGAGAGGAATGTGGAAGTCACATACACCCTAGTTACGGGGTTGGCGGGACTTCACTGTTCGTTATTTGTTGTTGGGAAGCGGAGTGGAAACGAAGTGACTGCGCGGGCGGGCGTCATTCCGGGCGGTAGACCAGCGGGTCGCCAGCATGTCCACGGTGCTGGCATTGGGTGGTTCCTGGGGGATGCATGATGCGATGGGGGTGCACCATTTTATTTATGAGGCTCTTCGCCTGAGGAGCTCTGTACCTCACCCAGAAACCGACTGTGAAATGTTTTTGTACGCTAAACTCGATGAACATTCATTCGGTGGCCCAGGTTTATCATCAACACTACTGTAGTATTAGTCGCGTCCTATGGCAGGGGTACCTCCTTAACGCTTACAAGGCTCTTTACTTTACGAGAATTCGTACATCTCAACCAACAACCGCGCTTGAACAACAATGTAAGCTCAGCCCGTTAAAGAACGGCATCGCGAGGCATCTACCAAAACATATTGGAAAACTACACAGGATCGTTTGGGTTAACGAGCCCCGTCTTTCAGAAACCAAAAATGCCATAAAGTGCTATACGTATACCTCGTATCGTCGCAAGCGTCCGGCGTCATTCCTGCTCCCCGTCAGTTGAGACGATATCCTGCCTAATGGTGTCATACCCTTATCGTAGCAAGTTTTGCAGTCCACGGCTGTAGAGCAGTTTGCCACAGGACTCAATCGTGTCTCTTGGGCAGTCTAGACGCAACGTCGCCACTCTACGCCCAAACCCGCAAACCGTTCGTGCATCGCTTGCTAAATATCATACCATACCTCACTAGACTATACGTTTGAGTTCCAACCTTATCGGGACACGCACACACCGACACCCAAAAACAGGAAAATCGTTTAGTTGGGTTGTGATGGGAGGGGTTGAAAGGGTGAATTGAGTTGGGTCGGGTTGGGTGGGGGTGTAATTCGCGTCTCCCGGGCAGCCGACACGTGACGTAGCCGCTATGATCCCAACACCGTGAACGATTACGGAGTGTATGGGGTGTTGGCAAACCGTGAGGTAACTCTAAAGAGTATCTCACGATCAGCTGACTATCTACTCCGCGGAAGCATCCACCACGGGACGCCCGGACACATTCCTTGAGCCACCAATTTGTGCGCCACACGCCTGACCCCTCCCACATTCACCGAGGCCAGTCTAAGAAACGTACACCACTAGCGCGTGTTCACCGTTCGCAATGCCGGTTTTGGATTCGAAGAGCGGTAACCGCCCTCCACGAAATCCGTAATGCCGCTCGACAGATTCACGAGCTGCATTCGCCGGCGATGCGCGACCGGCACTGGAAGGAGCTGCTGGAGGTGACCGACGCAGGCCGCCCACCGTTGAAGAGGCAGAGCCAGGTACGAAAATACGAGGCATTGTCTCCTACGTACAGTAGGACAGAGCACGTAGATCAAGATATAGATAACAAATATCATTATTGGTTTCACGAATAAGAACCAAAATGAGGAAAAACGAGATAATCTATGGCACATAAAAACAAATAAGGTAGAGTACTGTAAACATCTCGCATATCGATTTCATGCATCAGATCCGTATGCATAAAAACTAGGCAATCTCCCGTACGCAAGACATACCAGGTTCTAGATAGGTCACTGTACATATCACACCAATCTTTTACACGGATTTCCCGTGCGAGGACAGAGCCAAGGGAGGAAAAGAAGGAGGGAGTCTTAATCGTAGGACAGACGAGATCACTGTACGAGTGCAGCGCACACACGTCGTTTTAACGGGTCAGATCCAGGCGCGGAAAAGCGAGCCAATCTCTTGCACGTAGGGCCTATCATAGGCTCAAGCTACGGCAGACACTATTTTGTTCATGAGGCTCCTCACTTGAGTATTACTAGATTACTGTATACCTTGAGTATTACTAGATTACTGTATACCTTGAGTATTACTAGATTACTGTATACCTTGAGTATTACTAGATTACTGTATACCTTGAGTATTACTAGATTACTGT
>JBBMKB010105217.1:0-10081 GCA_037833945.1 Alaria marginata
TTTGTGATCCACTAGGCGGGTGATCCAGATGTCATTTTATTTTTTGTGATCCACTAGCCCGGTGATCCAGATGCCATGATTGTCAATGTGATCCACTAAGCATGTTGATCCACTAACGCACTACACCGGGGTCGAATGCCAGAAGAGGGCGCAATGCGGACACTCCGTCAACGACAACCTGAACGTTGTGCTTCTCATGGTACTTTCTTAGCTGCATTTGCGCCAGCCAGGTTGCTACCGCACAACGCCCAGGACATGTTATGGTGTTCATTGGACGGAGAGGGGCATCTGACCCGTTTCAGCAACAACAGCATGATATCCGTCCTTCTACATAAACCTTCACTAAGGCTAAAGCTCCTTTTAACTACCGGTACATCCCACCCAGGCATGCGCTCGCTGCGCAAAATCGAACGACCATAACGGACATTTCGCTTGCTTACAGGATCGTAGTTCCCGAGGAGCAGACGTCATCCGAAATGCATGGGTTAAGACCTGTATCGAGCAGGTCAGCGCAAACAAACGGTAAGCGCCAACGTGAAACACTTTGTTTACCAGCAGCGTCATAACTACCAACCTGGAGCATGCAGCAGTTTGATGGCGAGCCTGCTGAGTACAACGTATGTGGATCATCAACATCAAAGAAAGGTGGGAGCTCAAGCGCTTTAACATCGTCAGTGGTTCCTTTTCACCATCGAACGGGTTGACAGACAAAATTCATTCTTTAATAAGGCCCTTCCCTTCGACGAAGGACCCCCCAGGCAGTCATGCGAAAATATCCAAGACGCAGCATCGTACTCACCGACGGCGCCGACAGCCAAGAGCAGGGGTACAAAAACACTGGTGAACCACATGGAGCGGGGTGCCCAGTTCGCAACGAGCTCCTCGCTGGGTGTTCTGCGACATCGGCAGCACGAACCAAAGTAGCGGGCCAACGTCGATGATCGGGCGGTTCAGCATCAACTAAGGGTACACGAGGTTCGGTTCGGCTGCCATGGCACGCGATGATATAAGTAAGAAGCACGGTTGATCTTTTTACGGGCCACAGACGATTAGCCAAGCGGGGAATGTTTTTGAGGACAGTAACGACAACAACTCATACCCGATACGTTAGTGTTTACTGGAAACATCAGGAGACAACGATGCATCCGGTAAACCATATGCTTGTTGCTTCCATGGGAGGTACGCCTTGGTGGGGTTGGCATTTTCCCCAATCAAGGGATGTCACAGGAACGACGCGGAAAATACCGGGCAATACATTTTAGAATATACCAGGTATCTGGTATGCTATGTAGTTCATGTCATGCCGCTTTCAAACTTAAAACTGGTGTTGATTTTTATGGTCAACTGTACTTCGTATTTTATCGAATTAGAAATAAGATTTTGATGTGAGAGAAAAAACTTCTCACACATTCGAAAAAAACCTGTTCTCCTCACGTCCGTCTTCGAGCCCGACGCCATATTTCGCGTCGCAAGTGGACATAATAGAGGGTTTCCACGTAAAATAAAGACCAGGTAATTTCGGCAAGATCTTTCATGCAGTTGGTTTTAATGTTTTTCTACACATTTTTTGAGGTTTCGGTCTTTTTTTTTCATGGTTTTGTTTTTAAAAAAAGATAAGAATTCTCGATGACCCTGGTCTTAACAATTTGGACCAGGGGCGACGAGCCCGCTGTCATTGCAGCCGAAAACCAGCATAAACAGAAAGTACGTGAAGAGTCATCCAGCACTCACGAGAGGAACCACATCATCATCAGAACAGAGCAGCTTGAGCAGGAAGCACGGACAATTCAGTCCGTCGAGCAGCAAGCGCGGAGCACAAGCAGAGCAGCAGCACTCGAGGCACTCGGCGAAAGCCCGTACTCAACATCGCCTCATATTTGCGGTTTCTACGGCGTTGCTCTTGGCCGCAAGTCGTGGTTAGTGTATACCCTCGCGGGTTGCACGCGGGGGAAGGGTGGGGGTCCATGGTACTGCTACTGCTGCTGCTGTAGCACCGCTGTCTTCAGGGGTCATGGCGTCGGAAGCAAGGAGGCGCGACCCCTCCGCCCCAAGCAGTGTTAGGCATTCGTCTAGCAACAGGACGCCCCCAAACAGGGACGTACGCGAGGTTTTCGGGGTACCGCAGCAGGCGAGAGGGGGCGCTGGGCGGGTCGGTGTAACCGAGAAAAGGTCCGGGGGAAGCGAAAGCCTCGACGGAAGTTTTCCGTCAAGCCAGCAAGCCTCAATTTGCGATCTCCGGTCGGAGCCGGACGCTTCCGGAACGTTCGCGGAGGAGGGGGAGAAGGAGGAAGGAGGGGATGGCGTCGACGGCGAGATTGCTGCGGATGGGGCTATGGAGGAAGCTTTGGCGGTGTTTTTTTAGCTCACAGACGCCCTTAAAATTGTACCGGTATTTCGTTTTTGCCCCTGTCTTTTACAACCAGGTACAACAGCAGTCATTCGTGATCCTCCGTTAGTGCGGTGCCTTGCCTGGTGACGAAAACTGCACTAAAAAGGGACCCCACAATACGCTGGAATTGTGCCGCACACTTCCAGTACTACTCTATACTAAAAGCAAGGTCGTGACAAGCTATTCTCACCGCATCAAGATGGGGCGCTGCACTAAAGTGGACCGCATTAAATCCGGGATCATGATTGTTTACTGAACTCCGACAGCAGCAGCATGTGGTCGGAACGCACGCATTCGTGCGTATGATTTCTGCCCGATACCTTCAACACACCAGCACAACAGCGGTAATTGTTGCCTACGTGACGTTACCGCGAATGCATGAACAATACAAGCGAAGCACATGCAATGCTCGTAACGCAAGGGGTTGAGCAAACTAAGCGAAGCAAATATGCAATGTTCGTAAAACAAGAAGGGCTCAAGCCACTTTTTTAGTAAGTTTGTCACAGGGCTGTGTTTGAGGGGTGTCGACTGTGGTTTTGGGCCAACATCACTGAATTTTTAAGGTTGTTTCAAACCTTCCGTGAAGAGGTTAGATTTTGAATCAGCTGACGCTGTCTAAATTTTAAAAAAGACCAGGCACTCCTTTCTGGCAAATAATTAGAGGTGGCGAGAACTATATTTGGGCTTTTTGGTGCGGAAACCCTATCATACAAATTTCGAATCAGAACAAATATCCAGGCACTTCTTTCGACAAGGCACATCTCGCAACACAAGCCTGTACTTGTATTCGCGATAACAATCGACGGGGTTCCGGCGAATCTTTGCTCAAGTTTGATGCCCACTTAGTATCATTTTGGCACGATTATGCCCACGTTGAATCATTTTTCGCACGGTTTTAGTTTCTCTCCCACACTTTCGAAAAGCGTCTACTTGATTATCCTGACGTCGGTCTAGTTGTCCGACGCTCAATGGTTCACATCCAAAGTCGGCACACTACAGCGCCCCGATAAGCACAAGTCACAGGGCCTCTCTTTCGCCAGAACAATTCTCGCAACACAGGCGTGTCTTGATACGAACAATCGCCGGAGTTGCTGTGTATTCATGTCCGAGATTAATACCAACTTAAAACGTCAAGGAGCCGCGCGGTCATATTGTACTAAGAAGGATTTTGAATGTACAAGAGAGCGATAGCGACCGACGATTATTTAAATAACCTTTTTCCTAATTGGGTCCCGTACACACGTACGTACGCGGTAGGAGTCGGTGAAAAAGTTATCGAGGGTGTCGATATATAATGATTTCCATCTCTCGTCTGTCTGTGTGGAGACGGTCTAGAAATGCACATTGCACGACGCACATTGAACAAAGCGCAATGAGCCCGAGGTCAGATGAACGACAAATGTAGGGAGAACATGCTATCGGCGGTTCGTGCGAAGTCGTCAAGAGTTCGTGGAGGGAGCTCGATTGCAGTCTTGGGAATCTCACCTGTCATTTTATTCCTGTCCCTCCTCGCTAAAAAACAATTAATCAAAGGGATTGGAGGTAGTTTGACAAGTAGTTATTCCGGAGGGAAAATGGCAACATCACAGACACGAGCACTTGAAGTGGTGGCACAGCAACAATCGCTGCCGCGGTGCCCACAAGGCATCTCCTAGCTGGATACCTTCAAGGCCGCTCAGACGTGATCTGGACCCCATCCAGAGGCACTTTAGTTTGATCTCGTGGAGCTCTGTGGCGGGATGCAAACTGCGCCGGCCGATAGTCGTTTTAGCCATTTTTGTCTATTGGAGCATGGAACGATACGCCTAGGTTTGGTTTGATCGCACGTTTAAAAAGCACAAAGCAGCTCCACACCCCCCTGAAGAAACACTCTCGCCGCGAGCGTCAAACACATCCCACTACGGGAGAGGTTGGCGAGCATGCTTCTACTGTTTTGTCGCACGTCCGGAGCACGCGGGGTTCGCTCCTGGGGCCCTTTTGCAGCTTCTATGAGTGCCTCGGCCACCTCTCCGAAGGTTATTACACGAGATGATGTTGTTTCCAGAGGAGATCTCCCAAAAAGGGGTCTCGATTTTGAGAAACAGCGAATTTTATGCAAAAGAAAATACGCCGCAATCCCCGTCTGGTTTCTCCACACGGCCAGCACCCCCCAAAACCACACGCCATTACCTTCAGCTTTACGTGCATCACCATAGCTTCATGTGCAGAGACGAGTGTCACTTCGCGCGAGCTGAACTTAGGAGTTAGAAATAACGGCCGAACCCGAAGCTCTGACGAAGGCGGGAAGGAGAGCTCCACAGAAGGCATCGGTGCGGACCCTCAAGAACAACGGAGGTTCAATCCACACGTAAGTAGTGCATTGTTTTGCTCGTTTTCGTTCGTGGTGTTATAAAACTATTAAGCGCATGGGTAACCAGTGCACGCACCCAGTGCCAACCACTACGTGGTGAGGAAGATCCTCTCGTCCATGAGTTAGCAGTGCATCCTCGGCACCCAGTGTAAACCACTCTCGATTTATTTCGCGCGTGACAATGCATGTTTTCTGACAGCCGTTAGTACTGTGTCGGTGATGGTGTGATACCCGAATTTAAAAACACGATGCCGAAAACTCCAAACCTCGAAATGAAAAGCGCGCCCGAAATCCTCAAGTGCATGGGTAAGCAGTGCATGCACCCAGTCCCAACGTGGTGAGGAAGACCCTCTCGTGCATGGGTTAGCAGTGCATCCTCAATACCCAGTGCCAGTCGACCTGGTACTGGTGCATAAACTTCCAGATGGAAGGCGAGCACGACACTGTACGTTTGCATATCATCTGACAGCCGTCGGATACTGTTTGGTGGTGTGTGATACCCAAATTTTAAACGTGAAAAAAGCGCCTCTGTCTTTTTCTTTGTTCGCTAGCCACCACCCGGATAACTTGGAGATCCTGAAACATGGGTTCGAGGAGCACACTCAGCACCCAGTGCCACCCGTCGCTGAACCGGGTGGGACGGATAAAGATCACCCCCGAAGGTTCGAGCAAAACATCACAGAGCGTCTGTGGACGAGCTGTTTTCATCTCCCCAGAGGTACACCACCGCCGCCGCACAAGTCAGAGAGTGAGGAAAATGCATACCAGGTATGATACACCTGTTATACGAAAACAGCGTCGGGGTGTATACCAGATGCTACACTGGGCGATCACACTCACCAGACGCCAATTTGGCGCACAGGCTCAACGTCGTACGTTTGTAACCTCACCGGCATCACCAGTGTAAAAAAAATCGCTTTCGCCAGGTAGCACAACTACTACGGGGGAACGTTGTTAACGGGACCAACGGCAAACACAAAAACCTATATATTTACCTATTTTTACTACCAATATTTGGTCCTGTTAACTACGCTCCCCCATTCCTCCTATCCCCCTGAGTACAAGTACTCGTAGCCCTTGCACGCCCTCGAGCTCACCCAACACACGCATATGTGTGATGTGCGGTGTGTGTAGTAGGTTTGGTCTACTTGTATGATACACTGACCTATGACACAATGTACATATCAATGAACTGCGGTTTGATGCTGCTGCGTATAGACAATGCACACTTGTGTGTACAGCAGTATAGGATACGTAATAAGAAACAGGAATGCTGGCTCAGACTGGATTTTTTATTTGAGAAAGGGTGCATTCCACCTTAACTTCAGTGTATTGGCTCCCGATATTATTCTGTTCCTGTCAATCCCAGCTTGGTTTCCATATCACCTTTGTTCTTGTTAGTATAGACTTATAGGTGTCATGTATCTATCGTGTGTCATGCCTGTATCATATACCGGTATACGATATGTGATAATGTGTGTGGTATGTGGGAGTGCCGACAGCCCGCCTACCGCCTAGCCTAATGCAGTTATATAATGGAGATTCACTCGGACTGAAAAATCCTCATTTACTCCAACTCTTCTACTGCATGTAGTAACTTTATACCTATGTTGGTTTTCTCGTTTGTTCATTTTTTTTTGGTAATATTTGTCTTTTCCGCAGCTGTTCCATTTCCTGTAACATATAGCATACGAAACACGCCTTACAGAAACCTGATCCCTCGCGAACCACACCTTGTTCAGACGGTCATAAGGGTTTGAATGTTTGTTCAGCTTCAGCCCTATACATTTTAAACCACAAGCATGTACTCAGTGTATCCCTAAAGTGTAATCCTCGGTGTGTTTGCATCCGGAACAGATATTACTGACTTTGGGTACTCAGCAGCTCCACTACATTGCTGCGATCGAGCTGAAAGGAAGGCGGGGCTCCACCATAGGCTGGCATCGGTCGGTATGCCAGTGGGTGTTATTGTTGCCGATGTCTAATGTTAAACAACAACGGTGGCGCGAGAACTCGTTCGCTTGTCACGGTGATCAATGTATGGCAGAGACTCTTTACAGCGATAGTCTCCTAGGCGTGTTTCGGGTTCAACCATGCGTCCGAGTGATCTGGCGCCAGTGCTGATAAGATAACCGTGGACATAAGCCTTCTTCACATAACAAGATCGCAAATAAATATAAAATGAACGCATTAAGGATAGAAAACAGCGAACACAAATGCAATAAGATAACAGAAGGTACATACGAAGAAATATCGAGAGCATATTCGTACTGTGCTCATATATGCGTGGTATCACGTGCTACAACAGCAGTGGCAATGTGACAGACCCTGAGCTGTACGTAGTCGAATAGCACGGGAGGCAGCGTCACAGACAACTCACGAAATAATAGTATTAAGAGTGTGCTGTGGCAGATAGGCGATGGTTAAATCTCGGATATCCGAGAAAAAGGACGGAATATAAAGAAAGCCGAAACGATACACGGACAAAGATACACGCAGAAACCCCGACGACTGCTCTCGCATTAATACAGGCCTATGTTGCGAGACGTTTCCTCGCAAAAGAGGCGCCTTGATATTTGTGTTTCTCCGAACGTTGTATTTTGTCAACTTAAGACGTGAAACATGGTGTCGGATAAGCAGGCAGGCGTGAGGACGGTACAGTACTCTGTAGGTGTTGTTCGAAAATGTGAGAGAAAATGTTTATTTTTTGCCCAAAAAAAAACAGGGCTCGGACAGAGATACGCACAGGAACTCCGATCATTGCTCATATAAGCGCAAACCTGTGTTACAAGACCTTTGTTGGCGAAAGAAGCACCTTACGGTTTGTGCTGTTCCAAACGTTGTATTGTACCAACTTGCGACGTGAATCGTGATGTTCTAACACCTGACAAACGCGTACCAGGTAGAGAACAAGTGCTTTTCGATTATTATGTGGTAAAATAGTTTATTCGCAAAAAAAACAAAGCGGGCTTGGACAAAAATACTCAGGAACCACGACGATTGCTCATATTATTAATACAGGTCTGTCTGTGTTGCGGACGTTTCCTGGCGAGGGGCACACCGCTGGTCCGCGCATTGTGTTGTGCAAGCTTCCGGTGTGAAACACAGCAGTGTTGGACATGCAGACAGGCGTGCAGAGAACAGGGGTTTTCCGAATGTATGGGAGATTTTTTCCCCCGAAAACATTTTTGCGAGCACCGAAATATAAACTCGAATTTGCTATATATTGTATTCGTATCTGTTTTCTTTTTTTGATTTAAATATTAAATTTGTTTAAAATAAAAATAGTTTACTCGCAAAAAAAACAAAGCGGGCTTGGACAAAAATACTCAGGAACCACGACGATTGTTCATATTATTATTACAGGTCTGTCTGTGTTGCGGACGTTTCCTGGCGACGGGCACACCGCTGGTCCGCGCATTGTGTTGTGCAAACTCGCGATGTGAAACACAGCAGTGTTGGACATGCAGACAGGTGTGCAGAGAACAGGGGTTTTCCGAATGTACGGGAGATTTTTTCCCCCGAAAATATTTTTGCGAGCACCGAAATATAAACTCGAATTTGCTATATATTGGATTCGTATCTGTTTTCTTTTTTTGATTTAAATATTAAATTTGTTTAAAATGAAAAAGAATGACATACAGGCATGTACGTAGTACGACGGAGTATGTTTCGCTGCCCTTGTTTTTCGCGTATTGTACTGTGCCAGCCTGACAGTGTGGTGTGAAACAGTGCTGTGTGCTTTGTCGTTGTCGGCTACAGCATAAGCAAAGAAGTACGAGTCAGGATACTATCATATGTGTGGTTCCTACGCACAAATTCCAAACGTGCAGTACCCGTACTGGCGTGGTCGGCAAACCTAATTTGGTGTGGTTCCTGTTGCAACGAGGAACGCACCGTTTTGACATTGTAATGCTTCTCTGTTGGAGGTTGCTCTTCCTCTGTTGGCGTGGTGTGGTTCTGTCGCCATTGACGTGTGGGTGTGCAAAGTGTTTTTGATCTATGGTATGTGTATTGTTGTAATACAGCAGTATGATATCTCTACGCGACCATACCTGGTAATCCCGCCGCATTTTGTAAGCTGTGCACTCTTCTTTTCACTCGGGAAATTGATTCAACGACCGTCGCCGCTGCCGGACGTCATGGGACGGCAAAAGCGACATAATCTCGGACGGTGGCAATAAAGATTATTGTGTTATTGGAGTTGTGGCTCGCGCGTTGCATTGTGCCTCTGTTGGCTTGTGAGTAAGCAGAGTTGTAATGGTGGGATCTGGAGGTATCTTTGCATACCAAAAAAACAATCCGCGGCATCTTTGTTTGCCGCGAGCATGTCTTCTCGTGAAGTTGAATCAATGGTCGTCGCCGCTGCCAGCTTTTATTCGGCCGAAAAAGCGACAGTATCTTCGACTGTGGCACGAGGGAGCTGAAACCGTTGCCGTTCTTGTTCGCGCGCTATGCTGTGCCATCCCGTGGCGTGAAACAAGAGGGGCTTTACGAATTTGTGGGAGGATTGTTTTGTAAAACAATACGTTAAAAAACGTTAGAAGCGGGGGAAAAAAAGTGGGCATCAAAGATCGAATCTATTTTCAATATGTTTAGTGGGCATCAGGGCTAGCTTTATAAAATAGATAGATTAAATGCAGCTATTATGTCTGTCTGTCTGTCTGTCGGTATATTCTGATCGGGCGATCCAGCGGGCTTCGGCCCCGCCAGGGCCCTTGGGTAGGGAGGCTGGGTGCCACAACCGGCAGAACACCAAGTCCCATGCCACGCCGAGCCATGGCCGTGGCACAAGCACAAGCACAATCCCGAGGCAGTTCTAACAGCCATCTAGGTAGCTTCGCTGCTGACTTACGATTTTGAATTACAATTATGGCAGCTGATTGGTTGGGCAAATCCATGCCAGTGGCCGCTGGCTCCTTGTAGAACATTGGTGCTGAATAGAGCCATTCAGAGTCCACCACACCCGGGCAGGATAGGGTCCCATCCCCGGATCAGAAATCCCTCCATCTCTCTAGAACTTCGACAGCCGGGGACTCAAAAGGCAATCTCCCGGGTTGAAACCGCCACGCACGGTGTGAAAACCCCACCCCCATCGGCGCATCACTGATTGGCTGAGGCTTATGGAGCCAGCGGCACCCGGGAACGTTAGGGATTCATCCCCGGATCATAAATACTCCCATACATGTACAACTCCAACAACCCCGGGACGAAACGGAGCTCCCCCGGGTAGATATCGCCCCCCACGGTGTGGAAACCCCAATCGAGTCATCCCACGGTAGGGGTTGCACTTTTGGGGGTCAAACGTTCCTGACCGGTTGAGCTCCTGAAGTAAGGAACTA
>JBBMKB010105239.1:0-10081 GCA_037833945.1 Alaria marginata
GGGGGGTGTACTCATTTCTTGCATAGCCGTAGTCATAAGACCAAAGACCCTCGGGGGGGGGGTGTACTCAGTTCATGCATACCCGTAGTCGTATGACCGGAAAGGGCGGGGGTTCGTCTCCGGGGGTTGCCTAGGGGATGCTACGGTATACCAGGTATCCTCATTCCCAAAAGGCCGGGAAAACAGTTGGGTTTCCTAATGGTTATTTTCCCCTGGAGGGACCGCGGTTTTCCTTTTTTTCCTTTCTACACGGGATGAGAGGCGAGTTTTCTAGTGTTGTTTCGTCTTGGTAGG
The DNA here is from genome assembly GCA_037833945.1 of Alaria marginata. Lineage (NCBI taxonomy): Eukaryota > Phaeophyceae > Laminariales > Alariaceae > Alaria > Alaria marginata. Next base: position 295 of record JBBMKB010105239.1, read on the forward strand.
GAGAGAATACGGGGTTTTTACATTGATCCTTACAATGCGAGGGTGTTTTTGTGACGTATTTTCCCTTGCTTGGGAGAAGGAGCGGGGTTATCCATTGTTTCTCGTAGCGGGGGGTTGTGGTGTAATGCCCCCCCTGCTGGAGCAGCTAACCATTGAGGGGGTTTTACTACAAGCGGGCGTATCAGTGCCTATTTTTGGAAGGGGGGGACAGCAGTAGTGTATCACGAGCCGTAGAGAGACGTTGCAATAGTTTGAGGCCTTGCAGTACTATAGCCGGAGGATGTCCTAGGATGGCTCCAGACCTTGCAACGCGCGGAATAAGTCCGACCAGACAGATTGCCACGCTTCAGGCGGCCCGCGCATAATACCGAGCCCAATCAACGAAAAATAATTAGCCCAGCTAGACAGATCGCACATCCCAGGTGATTAATGGACAGGCACGGAAAGACTCGGAATCCTTGTGACATCGACCATATGAGTCGGACATATTCCCGAATTCGACGGGACCAGGCCCAACACTGTTCGTGATTGGTGCTCGAAAACCTGGGTAGTTTGATCCTGTCAAACGAAGACGTGTTTGATGTCTTGAATGGTCCGGCAATACCTCTAATAATAGCCCGATTTTATTGGGTGATGACAACACGCTAGCGTTACTGGAGCGCGGCCAACGCTCAAAATGCATACCTGATAAAGCAAACGTCAAGGCGCATAACCTGTAGGAATGGCGTTTGTGTGTCGAACCTGTGCAATGCGCCGCGATTTTCTCGGGTGATGACAACACGCTAGCGTCGCCGGAGCGCAGCCAACGCCCGGAGTGTATACCTGGTAGGTCAGAGGCCCTGGCCCATAACCTGTAAGAGTGCCTGAAGGCCTGGGTAGCTTGGCCTCTGTCGACCCAAGGCGTGTTTGGTGTCCTGAATGGTTCCACAAGTGCTTCTTGTTGGCCCGATTTTTCGGGTGATGACTAACACGCTATTGATAGTGTCGCTGGAGCGCTGCCAACGCCCGAAGCGTATACCCGGTACATAAAAAAATGCAAGGTATGGTAGTGGGTGCACCTAAAGTTTATGACGCTCTTCACTAGTAGTGGAGCTCTGTACCTCACCCAAAAAACGGCTTTGAAAACAAATAAATAAGTGAACCTAGTGCTCAATTATATGGTCTAGGTATATATATATAAAAATATTGAAAGAACCAAACGTGATTCCGACAATATTGGATATCGTAGTTCCTCGGTTGAGGAGCCCCTTCAGTCGGAAAATACACTGGCCAAAAAGTGCTGTCCCTATCGTAGTACGAGTCAAATACCGAGGCTCATAACCTGTAGGAATGACGTTTGGTCGTGTGTCGAACCTGCACAATGTGGCTCGATTTTCTCTGGCGATGGCAAGACACTAGCGTCGCCAGAGCACGGCCAACGCCCGAAGCGAATACACCTCGTAGATCAAAGGTCGAGGCTCCTAACCTGTATCAATGACGTTTTATGTGTCGAAGTCCTGCAGTGCATCTCGATTTTTTCCGTTGATGACACCATGCTAGCGTCGCTGGATCGCGATCAACGCCCGAACTGCATACCTGGTAGATCGAAGACCGGGGCTCCTAGCCTGTGGGACTGCTCGAAAAATCCAGGTAGTTAGCTACTGTCAAACGAAGATGTGCTTAATGTCCCGAATCGTTAGACAGGCCAGTACTTCTATCAAATTCCCGATTTGGCCGGCTGATGAAAACACGCTAGCGTCGCTCTAGCGTGGCCACCGCCGGAGGCGTATGATTGTACCTAATAAGTCAAAAGCCGAGGGCCATAACCTGCAGGGATGACGTTAGTGTCTCGTACCTATACGTTGCGCCTCGTTTTTTCGAGTGTTGACAACACGCTATAATAGCGTCGCTGGAATGCGGCAGAAGTGTATACCTGCTAGACCAAATACCAAGGCTCATAACCTGAAGAGATGAATTTTGCATGTGTATGCACCCTGCGCAACGTGCTTCGATTTGGGGTGATGAAAACACGCCAACGCCTTTGTAGCGCGGCCGACGTCCGAAGCTTAAGGTATACCTGGTAGATCAAAGATCGAGGCTCATAACCTGCAGGACTGACGTTTGTGCGTCGAACCCGCACATTGAGTCATCCCACGGTAGGAGTTGCACTTTTTGAGCCAAAACATTATGATCGGTTGAAACCCTCAGGTGAGGAACCACCAGTTGGTATGACAATTTTACGAGTATATTCGTTTTAGGACTAGCGCATAGAAATGTTGGTCGGGTTGCGAGGAGAGCGAATGTCTTCGAGGTCATGTTTCGGGTGAGACATTAAGCTCCTCATATAAGGAGCTCAGAAACGTCTGCTGCACCCCTACCGTGGGATGACTCTATTGTATATCGGTTTTCTTGGGTGGCGACGACAAGCTAGCGTCGCTGGAGCGCGGTCAACGTCGGAAATATATTTCTGTTAAATCAAAGACCGAGGATGGCAACCTGTAGGAATGGCGTTTGTGTGCTGAACACGTGCAATGCATCTCTGACCACAGCTACCTAAAACCAACCTCGCTTGGGATGGATGGCACGTGTCGGAGATCTGCATCATCCCTGATCATGTTGACGTGACCTCGACGCAGATCATCGCCGCAAAAAACAAATCTGGCGAATTCCCTGCTCGCATGTCAGACTTTTCACACATATCTAGTAAGATGGCAGCTCCGTTACTTACCGCGCATCGCAATAAATTAACACAGCAGCAGGCATGATATGATCTGGTATGCCCATCTTCGTCGTGACGCACCTGTTGTGCGTTGTTGTATTACCCGCACGTGCCCGATGTGTACTGTTTTTGGTTATCCATCTCTCGCGTTATTTTTTTGAGTAACTCATTGTCCATCTGGTGCGAACTCGCTCGCATCACCTCAAGTCAGGGGCGTGCGCTGACCTCTACAACTAGCTTGTTTTTAGCTGTTGTAAATAATAGAAAGCGACGATCAGTCTCCCCGCCCGCAGTCCGCATCATCATCAAATCACCACCCCTCAACATCTACCTGGTGCCGCTAATATATCGTGCAACCACGTGCGATGTACAAGGAACCGCAAAACAATCGATTGGGTCGTAAGAACCCCCCCCCCTTCGCCGCGTGGCTGGGCGAAGCGCCTGCCAGCTAGGACGACCTGCCTCGGTTTCGCCCAATCCCCGCCCCCCCTCCGGGCCACTCGAAGAGGGCCCACTGTGTCCTCCGTATCATACCAGGCGCAATTTAGATCCGCAGCAGCAGCACAAACACCAGCATATGTATCAACTGCTACGTTGGCCTTGTGTTTCGCGCATGCCCCCCTCCCTCCCCCCATCCCCACCACTTCCTTCTCCTTAAAATGAATGCCTTACAGCTGATCGATATGGTGGCCTACCCATGGTGTGGCGTGGTGGGTGGCTTCACCCCCTCGTATCGAGGAGTTCTGATTCCAACCGACCAAGCCAAACCAACTTAAAAAACCGTTTACGTCACTCATAGCGCAAAACAGCGCACACGTGTGTGTGTGCGTGCGCGCACCTCAAACACGATGTGCCCGTTTTCAAAACAACAAGGCAGCATATGCACGAATTATGTTATAGTACTTCAGGACAACGCTCCCCTATATTACTACTGCCCTCCCGAACTAGCACGAAACTACCGCCCCTCGAAACTAGCATCAATATACCTTCTTCATGGACCACCACGCCGAACGCGTGGTGGGCCGTTGGCACTGTTTGCCTACAGCCCCCATTCGTGTGAGTAACCAGCACGTCAAAACCAACGTAGTATTGCGGCAAAAATGCCGCTTCTATGCTAAATAGTTTTTACTTCGCTGTTGTCGTTACCTAGTTTTTCGACAGCCTTCAATCGACCTCCCGTGTTTTTCAGGTCGATAAGGAGGAGCTCTCATGAGCTCGATTTTCTTGTCGCTGGCTAAAGTCCCGAAACTGCACGCAAACTGCAGGCAAGCGGCGGCTGTCGATACTCTCGGGAGTCATCTACCAAACTAAACCTCACGTACGATACTCACTCATCATAAAACATATACCAGGTGTTACATACGAAAACGTAGTTAACCCCTTTAGCCCTGCACGCCCGTTTTTGGCGAAAAACTACTTGGAATTGGTGTGGCATCATTTCTGCAGTAGTAATAGGGTTAAATCCAAGAAGTGGTTGGAGTTTCCGCCAAATTACGACACTGGAGTATTCTACACACCCAACCCAACTTCACTTCCATCTCTCGCACAACCAAAGCTTATCAGCAATCGCACGACTCATATAAAAAATATCTATACAGCTGCTGTATAGCAGCAAAACCTAACACATATCGCCAAGCCCCACACGGCGAGAAACGTAACAGAACCCACAGCCCAGCCCCAACAATTACCACCACTACCCGAGCAAAAAAAAACGCGCCGAATCCTTTCAACGCAGAGGATTGCATAGTTAAGCGTTTGAGTAAAAACGGGCAGACGAACATCACACGAATAAATTAATGGTTGCACGGCTGGCCAGACTAACGAAACCGCCGTAAAAAGTAGAGCGTGTGAGGCACCGAGAAACAACTCGATGTAAACTTATGCGCACCCCTCACTCCTCTTCCTGCAAAAAACAGCAGGGCCTACGTTCGCAACGCGTAAGCCTCCCACTATCTGGGAACAGAAATAAAAATCGCGACATACATGCGTGCGCATGATGAGCACTTAACAAGTAGATAAATAGTAAGCAGCAGCAAAATCATCAGCAGCAGCAGCAACAACAATAATAGCCGCAATACATGAAGGAACGACAACCGCCGCAACTACTCCGCGCTGCTAAACCAGAAGCACCAACCCCCCTGCCTTTCGTGCTGTTACGCCGTTCTCATTGTTTTCCCGACAGAGCAGCAACAGCAGCAACCACAAAAAATAACGCCATCTTGCCGCAACTACCCCACGTCGACACCAGAAGTACCCCCCCCCCATCCTCCTTCGCTGCCACGTCGATCCCGCTCTTTTAACGGCCAAGCAAGCAGCAACAATTTCAATAAAATAAAAATCAAGACAAGCCGCGGCAAACTATTCTGAGGCGAACCCAGAAGCATCGGCCACCTCCTCCGCCCATTCTTGCTGCCGCGCCATCCCTACGCCTGTCGCAGACAAATCAAGCGCCACAGTCGCGGCCGGCGCGTCATCAGCGTCATCGTAAGCTTCTTCTGTTTCCCCACATTCGAGTTCTTCATCCCCCACCACAGCAGGCGAGACAGGAGGCCTCACGACTCCCGGACTGCTTTGCCACACACCTTTACGGGCCAGCTGGGGCATCGAGAGCCTACGCTCGAGGACCTCCGGGTCGGGCGCCCACTGGGTTTCCGACCCAAGTTGGCGTTGCTCTGGCACGGAAAGTAACGGCTTGAAGGGTGGAAGCAGAGCCACGAAAGGCTGCTCTTCAGTCCTTGGCACAGGCGGCGGGGAACTCGAAGAATATTCTTCTAGGGGGTCCCACTCCTCTTTCGTCTCCCCTTCCTCCTCGTCTCTGTGACGCCCATGCTCGGTCTCCCCCAGCCCCCTGGGAGAGCGAACGAACGGTTCTTGCGGCTCGTCCCCTCGACGTCCACGCGAGGTATTCGGTCCGACTCTGGCGCCCCTCTTGCCCCCACCGCTTGATTTGTTAGCCGCGAACATCCGCGCCCTTGCCCCCATCCCGGCCATGCTCATCCCAGCAGCCTGGACCGTCGGCATCGTTGTTTCCTCCTCGTCGCTTTTCGGGTTGTCCAAGCTGTCACCCCCGGAGGCAGCAGTGGAGGGCGCGGTTGGAAACCCAGGCGTAGGTGGGACGTTAGCAGGCCCCTTTTTCAGCTTGGTCGAAGGCCGAGCAATCGACAGGGCCATGGATATCGGCCGAGTGATCGCTTTCGAGGGAGATGGAGCCGGGGCCGGGAGAGGAACCGTCAAAGGCGGGGGCATGTCCACGACTCCAGGTGCGCCAGAGAACGAACCGTTCCCGGAGGACCACCAGCCGCCAAACCCGCGGACGAAGCGGAGGGGGGACCTGGAAGTCTCGTACCCACGGGCCAACGCCTCCGCGGTAATTCGGGTGGAGGTGCCCGGGGTGTAGGGCGCTGGGGAGTCTTCCAAATCGAAAATGCTCGAGAATCGCGGGGAGGATGGATTGAAACAGCCGGAAGGTTCCGAGGAGCACACGGAGTCCGGGAATTGCGTGGAGGCGGCGGTTGACGAAGAGTGTGCGGAGACGAACCAGGGCCAGCGGAATCGGAAGCCTAGGCAGGGACAGCGCTGGCCCGGGTGGCCGGGATTTTCTTTCGCAACCGGGCCCCCCCGGCTGCTGGTGCTGCTCTTGGTGCCGTTAGTGTCGCTACCGTCGTCGGGGAAGTCGGCGCTGTTGCCGCAAAATCTAGGTCGTCCCCCCCCGCCGCCGCCACCGTCCACAGCACGGTCGTTATCTATTCCGGCCAAGGCCCAGTCAGGCAGCAGGGAGGAATTGGAAACGGTAGATGTAGGTTTCCCCAGGCCGCGCAGGATCCCAATGCGACGGCCTCTGACAAGCACCAAACCGCAGAGAAGAGCTAGACCGGCGGAGGCGAATATTGCTAAAGCGATGAAGATGTATCCGGTGGAATGGTCGTGAATGTCCGACCTGTCCGCGACGATGTTTCCCAAGTTGTTTCCGCAGTCTGCAACCCGAAGCAGCACGAGCCGTTTTTGGACACGGGCGAGGGGGGGGGGGGGGGCAGGAAGGGTGTGCGTTACATAGGGTATGCTGACATCCAGCTGGCTAGGAGGCGTTCATAGGAGGGGTGGAAGCGCATGCAACAGACAAAATATGGGGTTTGACGACAACTAGGGGGGATGTTGCTACGTAAATGCAGGAATACAGTCGTGTCTCGTAATTATGCATCCACCTATCTCGAAGGCGAGGCGCGGTTCTCATTGGTTACGAACGTCTATGCAGTTGCGCCGCGATGCTCGCGCGTGCTATAGACGATGATAGTGGTACTCGCAGCACTTTTTGTTCAAAGCGTTTCTGACCGAGACGGACCCCTTCAACTGAGGAACTCGCACCAAAAACTCATCGGGATATCATTTGTGTTTCGCCATCATAATGTTTTTTGTCAAATACCTTACACGAGTATGTATATTTAGGGCTTGGCATTGTTCGTCGGGTTGCGCTTGTACTTTTTTTACCAAAGAGTCATCCCACGGTAGGGGTGCAGCAATAAGTCCCTGAGCTCCTGACTTTAGGAGCTCATTACCTCATCCGAAAAATGATTTCTGAGGTGTTCGTTCGCGCAACCCGATCAGCATGTCTATCCGCTAGCCCTAGAATAACTGCACTGGTAAATTGATCATACCAACCAGTAGTTCGTCGCTTTAGGAGCTCAACCGGCGAGGAACATTTGACCCCAAAACGTGCTACCCCTACCGTGGGATGGCTCTAAATAGCAACAGCACACCGTCTGTTCGCGTATTCTACCAGCCCGCCAGCATCGTCCCGAGCTGTATCCGCTTGTTGGTCCCACTCACGCGATCAACTATATATACACTGCCGTGCTGCTGTAATCAGTGTCAATTCTTTTAACCACAGAATCTGGTCCAAAACGCCTGCTTACTTATTTATCGTAACAAAACACAGATTATCCTTGTTTCGGTTCCCGAACTCTAATAATCTTCTCTTTTATTATCAAAGCGTTGTATGTATTTTTGGGCATTGGTAGAAGATTCACACTGGTTTATAGGGAGAACAGTGGAAACCCGGGCATTCTTCTTGATCATCCCGACATTGCGTTAATTACCGGAAGGTACTCGGAAAAGTTGATTTGCGGTAATTGCGGGTGCGTAACTGGCCCAGCAGCGATAATACCAATCCCTGCTATTTTCCTCCGGAGGCAAAAGGTCTTCGCTCTCGCCGAAGCCACAGCGCGGGCGACAGAGCGTATACGTACAGCAACCTGTTTCTTCTTCATTTTTAGTGATTGCTGCGCCTTGTCGGATGGCAAAAACAATCAAGATATCTAACAATGTTATTTTTCAAAATATATATTTTTTAATCCAAGAGTAAAATCGCGACCCATTGAGATGAGCACCCAGGTTTGGGAACAAAAAAAACATGGTTCAATCGTTTGGCCCGAACCACTCGGAGAACAAACAAACGAACACGTCGATCACTCCGTCCAAGACCATAATACGACTAGTCATCCAGCGAAAACAGCGAAAACAGGGCAATAGGTACAGGGACACATTCTACGATAGAGGTTCACCATTTTTGTTTTCTGAAGCTCCTCGCTTGAGGAGTGTTACTCTATACCCTCTCACCGAAAAACTGATTGTAAGCAAAAAACTGAAAGTGCAATCCGATGAACAAACCCGTGGCCCATCTATACGAAAAAAGCATATTGTAAAAAATAGAATGACATTCCGACGATTTTGAGTTAAGGAGCCCCGTCATCCAGAAAATACCCTAACGCCAAAAATGCTACCTCTATTGTAGAACGCGTCCAGGAAAGATACCGACCTTCCCACCCACCCCTACAGGCTTAGTGATGTTCTCCTGCACGGTTTTTCAATCCCAGGGATGGGTGCCTCGCTGAGAGCGCACTCAGCCCGGAGTATATCCCGGGCGAGCCCCCCCCTGCGTTGAGGGAGCGGGTTCCATTGAATCCAGTACTTACATTGAATGATCGGCGGCAGCGTAAAATAACACTGTAGAAAAACGACAACATTTTTCGTAATATGTTAACACTTTCAAGTATATATGTATGCCTTGTAATAATGAAAAAAGGTGTAACATCAGCCGTCGACGTAATATAAACTACAGTAGGCAAAATTTAAAGAAAACGAGAGGAAAGAAGCGCAAAACGACACGAAACGACAAAAAAAAGGACGGGTTTCAATACCTTGGGTGGCGTGTCCGAAATCTGAAACATGGCCGTCATGTCGATCAAAGCCTGCCGGACCTCGCGATACGTGCTGCCCACGAACCCAAGAGGAATCGCCAGCTGGAAGAGGAGGCCGTTCACGAGGACCAGATCTCCAACCGTAGCTTGCCCGGCGGCTATTTTTTTTGTGGGCATCGTTGTTGTTGTCGTTGTTGTTGCAGGTGGTAGTGTTGTTGTTGTAGTGGTGTTGGTGGTGTTGGTATGGTTGGTGGTGGTGTGGTTGTGATGTGGTGGTGGTGGTGGTGGTGTTGGTGTTGGTGTTGGTGGTGTTGGTGTTGGTGGTGGTGATGGTGGTGGTGGTGGTGGTGTTGGTGTTGGTGGTGTGGTGGTGGTGGTGGTGGTGGTGTCGTTGTTTTTGTTGTTGTCGTCGTCGTCGTTATTGTCGCAGGTGTCGTCAATGTTGTTCATTGGCCCAAGAAACACCAAACGTTCAGGTAAACATGAAGTTAGGGGGTGGGGGGAAAGAGAGCAGGGTAGCACACGGACATAAACGGGTACACAGACGCAGTTCAGAAAATTAAACCCGTAGCGCCATGGATTCTTGGCGCTGCGAGGGATGGTGCACTAGACACGGCGTGAACTCGCGAGCTCCACAGGTTCCGGACGGTTCGACGAAACACCTTAACAAGTTAAAAAGAAAGCGAAAGGATACAAACAAGAAGAAAACACACACACTAAATAACATGCAGGCACTACGAGTACTCGAGTGCTGGAACAAATTTGGCAGCGTTACGCTCTCAACTGTATGTAAACACATCGACCTTCTCCAAGTCCCTGCGCTGCTGCTGTTGCGGCTGCGCTGCTGGGGTTGGCGTCGGTTGGCAACGACGCTGTAAAACACGCCTCTCACTAC
>JBBMKB010105250.1:0-10080 GCA_037833945.1 Alaria marginata
AAAGAGCGGCGCAACAACACAGGGAGGCCGGTACCGTAAGGATACGAGTATTCCCCCGACTGAACGACGACCCCACTACTGCTGACGTTTAGGGTAGTCCTCGGGATACCTACTCCGAACAACCTCCCGTGAGTACAGCGCTCGAGATGTAGTTTTGCATGGATGCGGGGGGTTGCCCTACATGGAACCCTTTTGGGGTGTCAAAGGGCTTTTTCAGCCTGAAGTGTCTCTTTTTCGACGCGCCGTAACTCCGTACACACATCATGGAGACAAGTGACACCCAATAGATAAAGTTGCCTGATGTGCCCGCCTTTCAGAAAAGGCTACCAACTCAATCCGATTCGAAGGTCCCACCATAGAAGTTTTCGTTCCCGTGTACTCGTTTTTGACCATTTTGGCGATTTTTGACTGATATTGCTGCTGTAAGCCCGCAGATATGATAATTTCATCGATTTTTCATCGATTTTAGATCCACAATTTATTGTTTATGCGATTTCCGCGAATCGTAACACAAAAAGAGAGAGTAAAACAGAGAAAGTATTCAAAATTATTTATGAGGGATCTATATACCCCCTTAATAATGTTAAACGCAAAGATATCCTACCGATATTTGTTTTTGGTATAGTAGCTCCTTTTAGTTGAGAAGCCCTGTCAGTCAGAAATATTTTGGAAAAAAAGAGGTACTGTACCCCTACCGTAGCATGCGCCCCACGATTTACCGTGCGGTTGGTGTGTGGCAGTCTGTCCTCACTCTTTAGTTGCGGTTGGATACATTTTAGTTAATTGTCCGCGGCGAGCCCCGATCGCAAATTCCCAGAGAGCAGCGGTAGAATATATTTAAAAAGCGACTTGAAGCATATTCAGCGAGCCAAGCTTACAGTGTAGGACGATTACGGCACGTTCAACTACTAAGCACACATATGTGTATCTATATTGATGGACATAACCACATACCCCCCGTAGCCTGGATGTTTTCCCCTTGGCGCTCTGACAAAGTTTGATGTTGTCTCCTGGATCAGGCTTGTGAGAAATCTCACTCAGTGGTTGTGTGTAGGGCGCGTATTTAAGATTTCCGACACTTTTGGCCCTCCCATCACAATGCGCACCCGAATCCCTCAATCCTCTTTTTTATCCAGGTGTGTCCGGACATAACCCCAATCACCGTCGCACAACCGCCCAACGAAACGATTGAGGAGGAGTCCCTACTTCCGGAAACAGCCCCGGTGACTTCCACGCCAGCGGAGGCGGCATCGCCGACCATACCATGCACATCACCACTGCAAAGTGTGCAAGCAGCCCCTGTGACCCCAACTTCAGGGAGGGCGACATCGCCGGTGAAGGGGTTTTCGTCACTCCTCCAAAATGCTACTACGTCTCTAACACAGCAAGCGGCAGCCCCGGCGGCGACGCCTGCTTCAGGAAAAGCGATAGCGCCCGTCAGGACGTCCTCCCCGCCACCATCGGCGCATACTACTGTTGACACACCGCCACGACCACCAGCACCGCCTGTCACCCCGACATCGACTGCGTCTCAACGACGGAGCGCATCCCCTGTGGCCTCACCATGTGCCTCACGCCGACGACCGCATGGAGCCCCTGTGACCCAGACAAAAGCCATGTCTCCGCCGCGACGGCCAGCAGCCCCGGCAGCTACTCCGACTTCGGTGAGCGTGACATCACCGGTCAAGGCGTCCTCTCCACGACCGCGACGGGCGACACCACCACAACGGCAGGCAGCCCCTGGGACCCCAATTTCTGATGCGTCTTCACTAATGCAAGCAGCCCCTGCGACCCCGACGGCAGCCACAACTTCACGGCCGCAGGCAGCGCCGGCAGCAACGCCAACGTCAGCAATTTCGACAACGCCGATCAGGGTCTCCTCCACGCCAGTGCTTGAGGCTACAACCCCACGACGGCAAACACCCTGTGTGACCCCGACGGTAGCTGCACCTTCATCACCGCAAGGAGCCCCTGCGATCCCTACGTCAGTTGTATCTCCGCGACGGCGAGCCGGCCCGGCAGCAATTCCGACGTCGATAAACGTGACATCACCGGCTAGGGCGCCCTGGCTACCACCGCCACCGCCAGTGACACCACCACGACGGCAGGCAGCCCCCGTGAATCCGAATTTAGGTGCGTCTTCACCACTGCAAGCAGCCCCTGCAACAGCTCCGCCGTCAGCGAAGTCGGTATCGCCGGTCAAGATTTTGTCCCCAAAGCCATCGCCGCCTTCTTCACCTACGGCGAAGGTATTACCGATGGCGGAGAACGCCGTGGATAAGACGATGGCCTCATCGCCACCTCCTGTACCTACGGAGACGATTACAGCTACCGTCGACAACACCGGGGGCGGTAACATCAGCACGGGGGGTGATACTACGGTACACGCTGACGCATCCTCGGAGAAGAGAGGCCTCGCGGTCAACCCCGTGTCGCCTCCTGTGCCTACGGAGACGATTACAGCTACCGTCGACAACACTGGGGGTGGTAACATCAGCACGGGGGGTGATACTACGGTACACGCTGAGGTACCCTCCGAGAAGAGAAGCCTCGCGGTCAACCCCGTGTCGGCGACGGTAGCGACGATGATGGAAAGCACGATGTCGGAGAACTCGTCTTCGTCAACATCGCCACTCTCTTCACCTACGGTAAGGAAGACAGCGGTAGTGGGAACCACGGTGGCGCAGAGTATAGTACACGATGACGCACTCTCCGGAAAGGGAAGCCTCACCGTCAAGTCCCGGTCAATGGTGGGCAACGCTGGAGGTGAGAAAACGGCCTCACCGCCATCGCCCCCTCCAGCATCTACGATGAAGGTAACAGCGGTGGGAAACACGGTATTTGGGAATAAGGCACGCGCGGATGTAACGTCCGAACCTGGAGGCCTTATAATCACGTCACAGTCGGTAAAAACGACAACGATGGTAGAAACTATGGCAGACACGAATAAGGAGCACGCGGACACCCCCCCCGGAAAGGGAAGTCGCACCGGCAAAGCCCGGAAGGCAAAGCCAGTGCGTTCTGAGGACGATACAGCCGCTGCCAAGGCTCGAGCGGAGAACCGCAGCTCCAAGAGAAATGACAAGAAGCAGGCGCGGAAGGCTGCGCTGAAGGCTCTCGGAATAAACGCGGCGCAGGCAAGGGCGTGTTTGTAGGACGTGCAAGTACCGTAGATACTGCTGAGGATGTAGTGTTGAATGTGTCTGTCGTGTGTTCTGGTTGCTATGATATGATCCCCCGCAATAGGAACGAAACATACTACTGCAGCGAGCAGTCGTACAAATGAGCAATATCGCAGTACCGAACATCATGCTGCCTATTATTCGTTGCTGTCGTGTTGATTCGTTTGGTAAAGACTGGATACAGTACACCAAGAGTGCTTTGGTTTTTGCAGGGAAACGTGGTTTGGTTTCTACATCGATTTCTTGCGCGAAAAAAACACTTTTTAACCCGATGACCTGTATAGTTTGTGAAGTACGAGCAGATCACTACTGCTACGCACCCTGGTACACTGGTATGAGTTACTGATACTGTTATCATGACCTGTTTGGATTTAGCTGTGTGGTATATAGAAATGCGCTGACAAAGAAAACACCTTATTCGTAGCAGGGAGAAGAAGGAGGAGCTGCGGCAGACCAGGGCAGAGCATCGTCCTCGGCACCGGGTCTTGGCGCAGGGACGGATTCTGGAGTACCAGGGGTCCCCGCTTCGAGGCAGGGTTTGACGACAGACCCGAAGGCGTCTACGGGTGCAAGCGCGCCCTCATCACTCGGGCTCTCTACTTCAGGAAGCCTTTCTAGATCAGGTCCAAACGCGATGACCGGTGTTCAAACTACAAGCGCCGCGTCATCACTCGGAAACAGCGCCGCGACATTGCTCGGGCTCCCTGCGTCTGGAGGGGTTTCCAGGAAAGGTTATGAGGCATATATTACTGGTATCCACAGCGCAAGCTCCCCCACTACAGGAAAAGCTGCTTCTGTTAACTCGCCGGCCGCTGGTGTCAACCGAGCAGCCCCCTCCGCAACCTCGGGAGACGTGTATCCACCACGCTCGGGCGGGTCTGCTGCTGGTTTTCGGACATCAGGGGTCTCTAGTGTTGGAAAATTTTCTTCTTCGTCAGAAAAGTCGGGCGCAACAGCTGGTGTTGTGATACCCAAAGAACCCGGAACTGGCAAGGTGACGTTTCTTGTTTCACACTCCTACGGTATGACACTTGTAACGTATAATTCAACCCTGACTAACAGTAGTGAAGGAGCCAAGTAAATACTTCGAAGTATATCTGCAGGTATTTATAAACGTATATGTGGCGGGCTTTAGGCCATGATATTGTTTATCGGGTTGCACTTTCATATTTAGAGTCGGTGTAGAGCTCATCAGGTGAGGAACTTCAGGAACTATGTGTGGGCCCTTACCGTGACGTATTATGCGTCGTATGCAGAGGTGTGACGCTTAGGAGGTACCTTAATGTGTGTACAATACAAGACACCTACCAATAAGAAGCACAGATATACTGACCCAGGCTGGGCTTAAGATTTAAGAAATAGTGCGTCCTACGCTTGCTTCAGTCCAGCGGCCCCCGGGTTTCTTGTGGTCCTGAAAATATCAGCCTGCCTTCCCTCTTACCCTGTTTCATATTAGGTGTCCTGTACTCGCACTAATGTGTTGTGAGCGGTTGCTTGCCTTCGTACTTACAAAAGACAAAGTAAGACAAAGGACGCTCATGCCCACGAATGAACAAGGAGGCAGAGGGGTCTGCCATCAGTAGTATGGTTCCCACTTTGGCGTATTTACATACCTGGTACTCTTCAATGCTGATTCAATGTCTGCCATCCGACAATGGGCACCATAAGCTTCAGCGTCGATCACTCAAATAGTCCTATACGAAGTACACGGAGTATACGAACTCCTTGTACCTCCCTTCTGCACCTAAACATACATTACTTTTTTCGTTTCTCGCGGCTCGCCGTACATGAGGAAGGCTATTCTACGGATTATACTCTGTTGAACCCAGGAGTATTCTAACGTGACGGAGTAAACGCCGGCGGCACTCGTTCTGTCGCTGTCCGTTTATATCTCACTACAGGGTGCGGCCTGCGGGAACCCTCCAGGGGTGACTCCAAAACGCACGTGAGTGAGGGCAAGTAGCCGACCCAGGCTATACGGTGGGGCGGTCACTTTTACGGCTCTCGCGAGAGTGGCTACCCTACTGCCGGTATTGTGAGCTGTATATCTATGCTATGGGATTATTCGTTGGTTTGCGCCGTTGGTTGTTTCTCAAGGTCAGGCTTTGGGTGAGGTACGAAGCTCGTCAAGCAAGGAGCCCCATAAGTTTTAGGTTAGGGTTGGGGATAGCACCCGTACGGTGGAATTTTGGTTTCGAGCGTGCTGTCCGGTCTCATAAGGAGGACGAACGCTCCGACGAGGTAGTGCGCTGGATCTGGCAGTGCTTCAGCGACGGTACCTGACGTTTGTATGATCGCACCCTTCACCATCGTGAGCTATCGTATCCTTCGCAGCTGACAGAACATTAATGTCTTGAATTCCGCATGATAGTATGAATCGATTAAATTTCACCACCCCCCCCACATAGACCTTCATAGGATTACAGAAACTCAGGTCGTTGTTACTTGCCAGTTTTTCGTGACTAGTAGACAGCTCTTCGAAAACAGACCAACTGGTAGATGACAGCTCTTCAAGCAGTCCGACGGACGCCCAACTGACGTCAGCCCTTCTTCACGAACAGCCCGCGAAGAGCACACGGCGTACGAGCAACCTGGTACCTGGTTCTCTGTCGTGGTACACCGCTACTCCTAGGTTGTGCCAGGTGTACCAGATAGGCCGTACCAACAACAGAGCTGTGCTGTTTCCGAAAGACTGGGCTGTTCGAACGGCCTGATAATCTGAAATCCTAGTTGAGTTTTAATTTTAAATTTTCCTTACAAGTTGGAATTGATGTTTTCATTAGGACAGGTACCAATCTGGCCGGAAATACAGGTACCGTTCGAGTATCAATATGCAAACTAAAAGGTTCTTTAAATTTCCGCCCGGAGTGGTATACATGGATTCAGTATTATTCACCATCACCCCCCCCTTATCTATATTATATACCTGACCTGGTGCCCTGCACAGAAGTATATATTGCAGTAAGATTCCTTTTGGTACTGTTGTTACTACATTGAGAGCACTCATCCTGCCTGCTTGCGCTCTCGCTGGCGTTACTCTAACCCAATTCCACACGTGCTTCACCATGGATGGGGGAGGAAGTGGGCTAGAAAATCCGGGCAACCGCTGTGCTACGAACTCGGCAGTACAGATGCTACGCCACGACTCTGTGTTGATGCAGGCGGTCACGAGAAGCGGAGGTATGGCTAGAGCACGGCACAATCCCCCTCTAGTGATGATGATGAAGATTAGGATGATGATGATGATGATGATGATGATGTTGGTGATTTTCTGACATGAGCTTGTCTTATATATCCCTTATTTCCATAGACTTGTTCAAACGTAGCCTCTCTAATGATGATGATGTTGATGATGATGTCATTGGTGTTCTCACATGAGCGTGGTTTATATGTCCGGTGTTGCGATAGATCACGTTCAAACTCATAGCTCCTCCTTCTCCTCCTCCTCCTCCTCCTCCTCCTCCTCCTCCTCCTCCTCTGGTGATGATGATGATGATGATTATGTTGGTGATGTTCTCACATTTTTTAGCTTGTTTGAGATGTGCGGTGTTGAACAGACCACACTCAAACATGCAGTAGTGGTCCCTCTATAGTGCCGGTATGTGCCAGCCGGAAATACCGGCACTAAAGCGGCAACCGGCACTACTCCGCATGCTGCCACTACTGGTTATTCCCATACCATGTTTGTGTCAAGCGACTTCAGAAGCACTATAGCGGGCAGCCGGCACTACTCAACCGGCGATAGGGACCACTACTGTAACTTATTTCCCCGAAATCTAGCCGGAGGTCACAAAAAAGGCTGAGAAAGCATCCCGATGGAAGAAGGGAAAATGTATATGTATAATATAGTGCGTGCACTGCAGTACCGCAGTAGCACCACCACTACGGAAAGGGACCGGCAATACCGGCCGCGGTATACCATCCGGTACCACTTGCAAATCAAGTAATATTCTACCACGAAATTGTTCATGAATATATACAACATGTATCGAAAAAAGTAGAAAAGGAGTATAAACCTGTAGACGAAGTACAAGTAGCCGGGTGGAGGAGGAGGAAGGCTCACGGAAGCGCTCCTGTGGCAACATAGACAAGAGTAGAACCGACAGAGTGGGAGTATGTGAACTGTGCAAGGAGGAACGGAATTTGTTAGAGGAGGAGATGAGGAAAATAGACGGATGTGACATGGAAAATTTTGGTACACTAGATAGTAGCGATAAAACGATTGCTACCCTAGGAGATAGATGGTGTCCACAGACGGCCAAAGAGGAAGGAGATAAGGTATGCAAAAGGATTTATGTAATGGAAGAAACGTGCCGAGCCCCCAAATGTTGGAGGTGTCTATATTTGGAGTAGGAACGGTGCTCTGTCTCGAAACGAATGCGTGGACAATGGTCAAACAACCAAGGCAAACAACAAATAATTACCCCCCCCCGCCATGATGTCTGCCTGGTCGGTGAAAACCTGACGTACTCCGTCTCGGTGTTGTAAGGATGCGAGGGTATATGCATATATGATTGTCATATAATATGACTTCGGCTATGCATGAAATTAGTACATCCCCCCGCCCCCCGATTTCTAGGAAAAAAACTGTTGCGGGATGTCAACATTTTCATCTTTGGTTTTCATCTACCCTCGAAAACTTGCCTAAAAACGACCCTAACCCGCTTCTAACCTTGCTTCGCCCATCTCTCCGCCATGCCAAGGGGACACCATGGGGGCGAACCTGGGTCGCCTGTTCAAGGTCAGTCTATGAATAGTTGATTTCCAACAGTATCGTACACGTTCTGGGAATGTTTATGAGAGATCGACGTTGAAGCTCATCCTGCATATCGTCTTGTTCGGAAGTTGGAAATTGATAAATGTCTTGAAACAGTTTGAATATATATTGAATTGCCACCCCCCGATGTCTGCCTGGTCGGTGAAAACCCGACGTGCTCCGTCCCGGCATTGTAGGGATGCGAGGGTCTATGGTCTTATGACCACGGCTATGCAAGACATGAGTACACCCCCCCCCTATCATGTGTTGGTTTTGGAAGATGGCAACAACAACAATAATAAAACACAATATTAAGAACAAAACAAATAATAACAAGAATAATAAGAAGAAAAATAATGCTAATATTACGAGTACGTGGCTCTGTACTTTACTTTTTTTTTAAGCAGACCTTGAAAATTCGTAGTTCGTTGGCGGAAGCAGCATGATATCAACTCCGCCGTATTTATAGTGCATATCACGAAACAAAAACTAAAAAGACCCAAAGTTAAGGTTGCAAAGAAATTGGGTGGCCACTCACGTGAGTCCTGAAAGTGCCCCCTCTACCGTATAGCCTTGGCCCCACTCAACGACGGTCCCACATGCGAAACGAGGGATAGCCGCTCGCCTCGTGTGGGTGGTGCTGGGCCGCTGAAAAATCAGCCTTAAGGCCGCGGGGGACCCCTAACAGATATTTTGTCAAGCGGGTGCGAGTAGGCATTTTGCCAAAACATGGAAACGGCTTGGAAATAGAGTTAAGAAGTTACAAGCGTGGTCCTAAATGTTCGGGATATAGAATCCTGATGCAAATATACAAAAATCCGGAGCGGTTTTGCCGTTTTTCGCCCTTGTTTGAGCCGAATACTCGACTACCTCAGACGGGGACGTGATTTGTCTGTCCGCACGCTTTTCGGGTGCGAATTACAAATACTCACAATGTCCGCGAACACCTCATATAACTATTGATGAAGGCGCTGCGGTCGTGACTTGGTCAGGTAGTGGAGAGGCTGAAGTTATTTGCAGAACGCGCCCTTTCTTTCTATATTAAGAAAATCCAACCTGAGCCAGCATCCCTGTTTCTTACTAGATGCCGGTTAATATACTGGAGTTAGTGTACGGCACACCCTTCCTCAAATAAGAAACCCCAGCCTGAGCCAGCAATCCTGTTTCTTATTAGGTGCCGATTAATAAACTGGAGCTATTAATAGTGCAGAGCACACCCTTCCTCTAATAGGAAACCCTGGCCTGAGCCAGCAATCCTGTTTCTTATGAGGTGTCCTGTTTCTCGTTGATTGTCCTGTTTCTTATTCGGCCAGGCGATGGAGCGCGCGAAGGGGGGCCCTTGCTTCATCCACCCAAGCGTCGTCAGCCGTATCGACGTGAGTGCCCGAATGCAACAACTCGCGCTGAAGTGGTCCACGACAGGGGTGCAGTAGAGTACCCGACTCAAGAGACCCTCCGGGCAGGCCAGTATTTCCGCTTTTTTTGTCTCCGTACCGCTCTTATCAGATTGGGTATAATTTAGGCTTTAGTATAGACGCCATGATCATGCATGTTTTAGTATAGGCGTCACAATCATATATCAGGTTCAAGTATAGACGCCACAATCATAGACAATACTGGTAGATGTATAGTATTGACGTCACAAGCCATGGCCAAGCGGATTTGAGCGCTCTAAAGTCCGTTTTCTCTTTTTGTGGACGTCCTTAAATCGGTAACCGGCACATATGCTGGTAGATTTTTAGTATTGGCATCACAAGCCATGGCCAAGCGGATGTGAGCACTCTTTAGTCCGTTTGCTAGGGCTGTGAGTCGGCAGGAATTCACGACTAATAACTACCTGGTAATCGATAGGTGCCGTCAGCCAACTAACTGACTTTAGTCGGCAAGTTGGCTGGCGAAACCAGCTGATGGCCAGCTGACTTGCCGACTTAAGTCGGGCGAGCGAAGCGAGCCAACTTGGCTCCCCCCAGCCGAGGTGACCCCGCCCCAAAAAAGAAAAAAGATGCATCCCGCGTTAGACAGCCTTCTTACAAACCCGGAACCCAATAAGTCGGATAGTCGGCACCTCCAGGAAACGACTAACTATTAGTGCGACTAATAACTAGTTGGTGACTTAAGTCGTGCCGACTCACAGCTCTACCG
>JBBMKB010105261.1:0-10079 GCA_037833945.1 Alaria marginata
CGACTACCCCTGTTGCACTTCTTCTGTGGCACTCGATACCGATGTTACGTACCATCATCCTTTACAATAATATACTGGATGTGTTGTACCCTGGTACTTCCGAACAATCCTTTGGCACTCCCCACTGCCTTCTTGATAAACAAAGCGAGCCGCCACCACCCTACTATTAAATAGGATTACCTCACTGCCTTCACGATAAAAAAAGCGAGCCGCCACCACCCTACTAGGATTACAGTCCCACAAACACACGACGACTGAAACCTGTCTCCTCGGCAAAGTGAGCCACGAACACACTTTGATTAAGGTCCCACCAACCCACGTCTCCCGACAACTGCTTTCTCGCCAAAGCAAAGTCCCACAAACACACGACTCCCGTAAACTGCCTTCTCGCCCAAACGAGCCACCAGAAAACAATGATTAAGGTCCCACCAACACACGAATCCCGACCACTGCCTTCTCGCCAATGCGAGCCACAAACACACTGTGGTTAAAGTCCCACCAAACACACGACTCCCGTAAACTGGTTTCTCGCCCAAGCGAGCCACCAGAACACTATGATTAAGGTCCCACCAACACACGAACCCCGAAAACGGCCTTCTGGCCAAAGCGAGTTACAAACACACTGTGATAAAAGTCCCACCAACACACGACTCCCGAAAACTGCTTCCTCGCCAAAGCGAGCCACCAGACCACTATGATTAAGGTCCCACCAACACACGAATCCCGAAAACCGCCTCCTCGCCAAAGCGAGCCACTCTTTGAGAGTGAGTCTATTTTGACGACATAACTTCGACCTTCCTTTGTTTTAGTTGGTAAAAGCAACCTACCTACACAATGCAATTAAAAGAAGGGCAAGGTGCCATGTATCGTGGGTGGAGTATTCCGGCATATTCCCTCTTCACGGGAAATATCTCCTCTTGGGTTGTTTGGGTGCGAGAGTGGGCTGTTGACTGCACTCGTATGAAGTTGGAGAGATAGATGCCGACGTCTTCCATTTTACTCATGTTTTCCGTTAAAGGGGATGGGCCCCATTTCGTGCAGGTGCTAAGTGTTTGTTTTCGAGACTCTTCTACTGTGATATATAATGGAGATGGTGTGTGGCAAGGTGGCTGTTGGCTGCGGGAAGCTCTTAAGGTTATAGTTCTTCTTATCGCATTTATATTTTTGTGATCTACTAGGCGGGTGATCCAGCGCCAATTATAATTTTTGTGATCCACTAGCCCGGTGGTCTAGATACCATACTTTTCTATGCGATCTCCTGAGCATGCTGTTATACTACTACGCCACAACGCGATCGAGGTTTCACCCCCGCCTATGCCCTTCTACTGGTTTGGCACACTCTCGAAGTCGAATAAGTGGAGTCGGCGTCGCGGTGTACACCATCCCTTTTCGCCAAGCCGATAGGGGCACGTATTTCCCACTCTGTGCGCCATCTCCTCTCGTCCTCGAATAGGGTCTGGCACCTCTTTACCCATTCGACCTACTATACATGATGGACGGCACTCTCGCCTTGGTTGTGACCACGTTTTTGTCCCGTACATTTAGTTGCATCACGGCCCAAGAAAATCAATGTTTCAATAATAATCCTTTTGGGTACTCTTCGGCGTCCTCTGGTCTTTCGCAGTGCTTCGGGCTGCGAGGCACGGAGCTCGTCCGTCTGTACGCTACTCTACAACTTGTGATCCTGCGCGAACTCCGTTGCGTGTGTACTTACGAGGGTGCGCGATGCTTTTGTTTTCGTCTGCCGTCATCCTGAAAACAAGGCACAATGCCCGGGAGAGCTAACTTCCTTTCGGGAACACTGTTGCCTCTAAACAACGCGCAAGTCGATGGAAACGTCACACTGCTTAATTGAAATTCAAAACCAGACGCGTTGCCACTGCATGCAACATTATGGAGTACATAACGGCCGCGAGCATTTTACACCAGCAGCCGTGTATCTCTATGTGCTCGACTTTGCAACAACCACAGTGCGGGTATATGCGTGTTGTCATCGTCGTTGGTGCTCATGCTCCCAGGTATGTATATATATGTTATGCGGTTCCTTTTTGCTGTCCTACGACTGCTGTGCTGCTGAAGCTCTTCGACGAGCTGGTTCAAGCTTTAACACCCAAACATACCTTCTCTACCTCGGCCGTTTTTATATTCACCCGAAAGTCTTATACTTGCTACATATGATTAGTACCATGTTGCCACCTATCATAAACGGATAAGGGTGGACTCGTACGAATATACAAAATGAGTAAGCCTATATTCGGATTGGTTGCTTTTTTGTACGGTCATTGCATTTGTTTTATTTGCCGTTCTCTTTCCTTG
This sequence comes from Alaria marginata, assembly GCA_037833945.1. Lineage (NCBI taxonomy): Eukaryota > Phaeophyceae > Laminariales > Alariaceae > Alaria > Alaria marginata. The sequence continues at coordinate 2,317 of JBBMKB010105261.1, forward strand.
CTCCCTCCTAGCCGTAAGTCAGACACGGGGTCTGTCCCCCCGCAACCCCCCCCCATTGTTACGCGCCTTGCATTTATTATCGCGAGAAGGGTTCAGCTACCCTTCCTCATCGACTCCGGTCGGTCTGTGCTTACTTACGTTATTAGTAGATTTTCAGTCGCCTCTCGGCAGTTTGGAACGTTCCATAAAAAATAAATCCTCCGTAAAATAAGTAAACCCACGACCCGACAGCAGTTATACTTGAGGTTGACCACTGCACCAACGAGGAGACCGGCCCCATATTTCGTTGAATATGAGCAGCAGAATGTTCATCTGGGGACAAAGTAATAATTTCTAGGCTGATGATTGGTTGAAATTATTGCCTTCTACTGGTGTACTAGCCTCGCGTATATAACAGTTACGGGGGCCGCAAATATACGGGTTTATACACAACTAGTCCATGACTACGTAGTACTTGGTGTACGTACGACCACATGGCACGGACTGCGTAGGTGTAGGTATATGCTGGGAATATTTTTGCACCGTTCCTGGTATTGGACAAAGCAATATGACTTGGTTTGTTTTTACGAATTACACGATACCTTTCTTCAGTTTACCTGCTGGACACATAAACCTTTTCGAACTACGCCCCAGCAACGATGACCCTGTTTACAAACGTCGTCGACGTACTACACCTTCCAGCCAAATAAACGAATTCGGTAGCAATCACCATTATTAGTCGGAATGTAGGTGTTCCGGGTGACCAGGCCTACTGCATCAAAGTATTTGTCGCCCGTTTTGAGTGTTAGGTAGGGGGGTTACCCCTCTTTGCCCTGCCGAGGTTGGGCTACACGAATGAGAAGCTGTGTACGCGACATTAGTTATGGGCGTGAACATTCGTCGTTGTTGTAGTAAAACAAGCTTTTCAGTTACGGTGTATATGCCAAAACCAAAAGCCACGGAGGGGCTCTAAACGTGGCCGCCTGCTGGAGCTACCGTGCCCTTGCTAGGTTACGCGTCCAACCTCAACAAATTTAATCCATGACCACTTGTCTAAACTAGAAAGTGAACTTGTTCCCCGCTTGCACCACGCGCTCTCGAACAGAAAAACAAAATGATTATGACGGTTTGGATTTCCATGCATTACTCACTGCTATGCGTGCTCACCGCACTGTACCTCCGTCTGACAAGAATATACTTTCGAAGATGCACCTGTCTTGCCATAGCAAGGCCAAATAAGTACGAGCAACCAACAGTGCGGATCCTATCGCCGGTGGTGTAGTTGCAATATAACGCTTGTAGTTGCTTGTGTGTAAACGCAACACCAATCTCTGGTTGTTTGACAGGCCAAGGAGACTATCGGTATATGGTTTGGTCATAATTCTCTGTGTAGAGAAACACAGGAAGAGATAATACCGCAAAATACTCATTAGAACCGGGGGGCGGCTTGATATCGGATATTTATCATGTCGGTAAAGTTTTGGCTAAACATACAAAAACCGCGTGCTTAACACTTGAAGACACCTCCACCCCCCATGTTCACAACCTAGACACAAAGCCGCCGTTGGCCCCCCGTACCATAATTTCGGGTGGTCCAAACCCAAATTGTTGTCTTGAAATGAGGCCCATACGCCGTATTCTGTTGGTGATCACCATGCTGTATACAAGCAGGCGGGTGGTAGCGAAAATTAATAGCACAAGACACCTACCATGAAATGGGGCGATGGGAAAGGAAAGCTTTTATTGGCGTGAAAACGTTAAAGGCTTCACCCGTTATGCTAGTACTAGTTTATAGAACATCTTGTGAAAAATAAGAAGTCAAGTTCTTGATAATATTTTGAATTTAGTTAGGTGCCCTGTTGGCAATGCCTTCTTCGCTGCCGTCAGTGCGATACCATTAGGATGCCCTACATTCCATTGTGAACATCACCACCGTCAAACATTGACCCGCCGGCAGAGCTTCTGTTTGGAAAAGTATTAGTACCTCCCTCTCGTGATGGTTCAGACACGACTAAGCCAAGAACAATACCGTGAGTTATTGACATTGATTGTGGGTCAGTTACGGGGTCGGGGCATTATAATATTCTTTGTTTCACGTGTTGAAAGATTGCACGTGCCCAAACACCTGCAGTCGTGAATGCTGTCTGAGGTCTGAGGTTTGGACGTGTCCTACGACGCAAATGCATTGATGTTTTATGTGGATCTTCGATCCAGGGGCGCTAGAGCCCATAAATCGATAGACTCGAGGAAACACTCGAATTCGCAACAACAGGAACAACCCCATGTCCTGAGCAGTCCTGGAGTATTAAAATATTTATGCACATTTGGCACTCCCACTATATTGGACAGTTCTTTTTCAGTTCAGAAACTTCGTATTGTCACAATTCGATAAACAAGAATGCGCCTCTACTATCGCAGAATGGGTCTTTCGCGATGATGACGTGACGCCACCTGTACAATCGCGGGGGGTTAGGCCAATCGCATTCCCACATATTATTGCCGTGCATGCCAAAACAGAGAGTGCATACAATCTACGACTCTTGACCATAAAAAGGTCCATTTAATACAAAGAGCCTGGTACAGAATATCACACTTTACGGTGAGCAGGCTACCAGAAGAAGCACTGTTGTAAAGGTGCCCTCTACCAGCCGGTTAGTGTTGGGCAACATCGCTATCATGAATGATACAGTATGTCCAACCAGAGGTTCAAATCATTGATCCACGATACTGTGCCGGATATATACAATAATGGTGCCGCGCGGCACAAATGTGTGCGGGCTGTATCGTGGTCGCGGCTATTGTACCGACGGTACCCCTACCAATATTTTCATGTTGACCAATTCGTTTTCCTCCCAGAGGGTTGAGTACGCCTAGAAACATACGACTGGTCACGTTTTTATACCTGCGTTGTTTAAGAAAAACACCGTCTACAAGAAAAACAATTCACTGTCAATGACTGTACCATCAACAACAGGTGCACATACCTCGGCGGAGAGAGTTCCAGAGGTCTTCGTCTTCTCTCTTGGGCAATTTCAAGGAAATTGACGACCCCCCGCCGTGGCGAGAATGGGGCGCTGCCAGCACCACCAACGTCGAATGTACTCGAGCATAAATTTCGAAGACAACACGACGGTAGAAAAGTGCAAGAAACATGCTGAAGTCGGCATGGTAAACGCCCGTGGTAAGCATTGCTTACATCACGACTGCAATTTGCAACGTTTCTTTAATGTGGAAACCAGAAGGAACCCGGTGTACTGAACACCAATTGCTGACCACGTAATGTTGAACGCTTGAGCTAAGCGTTGCTCACATGACGCTTGCTCCAAGCAGTTTACAGGTAACTGTGGAGAGCACGAAGACGCCGAAACACAGCAGGCGCCATGCTGAAGGCGGCATAGTTAACGTCTACAGCATGATTTGCTCACATGACACTTGCTCAAAAATGTTTACCGTCAATGACAATGGCAGCAAGACGGCAACATTGTGCAATCAACATGCCGACGTCAACATAGTGATCGTCAGCAAATATTTTGCTCCCATGCCCACTGCACGAAACAACCGTCTCTTCATGCCTAAGGCAGAACTTGCTTGCATGACTCTTGCACAAAGCGCACGAGTTATATTGTCAAAGGTAGTAACCGCCCGGCTTACTGAAAGGAACATTATGCAGGGTGAACGTCGAAATGAATGTTTGCTTCGATTGGTCCTGCAGGAGGGGGTACACTAGATATCCAAACCGTTCCAGGACGCTGGAGTACTGCAATGATCATGCTAAGGACGATATCGTTAAATTATGGTCAAGGCACTGCTCTCAAGACTCCCGCATAAAGGACGTGTACTGTCATGGCCTGGAAAACAATAAGCTACAAGGGTACTGCACGAAACACTTCGATGCTGGAATAGTGGTCGTCCGTCCTTAGCACTGCGGAAACGGCCGTCGCCTGGAAGGGTCAGCACGGGGTGTGTACATATTTTTTTTGAGGCTACTGCAGACACCACACACACGGACGATAGCTCTGACAGTGCGGATATCGTTTCCGACTCACTGTATGAAGTGATGCATTCTGATAAACGATCGAGTCTGGAACTTCACCGGGGCTAGCCTGCACATTCCCTCTCCGACTGGCCCCTCGATGAGGATGGGGACGTTGAAACCGTAAGTATGAATCCCAGCAGGGGATGCAGGACATCTCTCCTGACCGTTCTTCGCATAGGCACCGCAACCAGGACAACGTCAGCTCGATACCCAGGCAAGCGTATCGGGTTATATAGAGGAAGCGCTAGGATCTTGCCGGAGGTGCACCACTCGGGAGATTCTATAAAGACGGAGTTAGGCGTTGGCGTCCTCATTCAGACAATCCTTCCAGGCTTCACATACGCTGCTGCTGGAGGTGATGCCGATCCTTGTGTGTCATAGATCTGGTTTTAGTCTTGAACCCAGCGGACAGGTCCCCGGTCCGTGTTGGATCGACACAAAAATGATGCAACGGTGAAATCAATGTTGAGCGAAACCTTGTAACCTCCAATTATGTAACGTAGTCCTGTAAGTGACCGACTATTCAGATTAGTAAATACATTTTGCACCAACCCGTGCTGTGCACCCATATATATTCGACTCGTTTTTAGCCGATGCGGTTGGTTCGGAACATATTTAAGGGAGACTTGTGCTCCGGTAGACGACGTCGACTTGATGTATATCTAGAATAACCCGACAAGACGTGATCGTAAGTGGTTTGGTTCCCGCTCTCACCGTCAGAGTTGTCCCTCGACGTACCTCGGGTGAAGTCGCTGTGGGGGAAGGAGCACCTCGACAGCACGTAGAGGTACCGCACCACATATACCAAAGCGGCAGTTTGCCGAGAACAAGTAAAGTACCACTTGACGTACACGGTGTATACCCTGCAGTGAGCTTTTGTTGATCGGACTTACTGAAATCCTCAGCGTGGGGGCGGTGATGGCAGTTGCAATACCAAACCTAAATCGCAATTCGGCTGAGAAATAGGCAGAGTCGATCGCCAATGTGCCGGAACATAAATTGTGTTTATCCACCCCGTTTTGAATTCGTTGTTAACAGCGAGGGTGGGTTGCGTTTTATAGGACATGTGTGGGACGCAGGGCGTTTTTTATTGTCTATGTTTTGCCGCGGTCGGGGAGCAGATGCCCCTACACTACCCGTTTCGACGCCAGTGGTCATGTCGCCGTCAGGAGAGATGTGTTGTACTTCGTAATTCACGGATTCTTGTACGAACATACATGGGGGCGTTATCGAGGGCCTTGATGCACGCCGATTGATCTTTGAAATAAACGGAATCGTTAGGCGGGTCTAACAGAGTGTGTAGGCAAGAACTTTATGGAGTTCGTAAGACTGCAGTTCGTTCACAATACTGCCCTGTTCGTCCCTATTATGGTATGTTTGCCACCCGACAACGGGTTTCATTAGCACGAGCTTCGATGTCGATCACTGCTATATTCCTCGAAAGAAAAAAACAAAACAAAAACAGGTACTGTATACAAGTACAATACACAACATGTGATACCTGCCGAGTACGTATGTATACGCTAGTCCCTCCTCCTAAAATATTAAACGAAGTGATAATCGCAATAAAGACTAAAACAAATCAAATAATGCATGGATGATACCGAGGGTATAGTACCATAGGTATTCCAGATCTACGGAGTAGAAGCATTTCGTAGGGCCTGTACTACTGTTTTTTTTTCCACGAAAAGAGATAAAACCGAATATTCCACTCTGTTTGGAACATCAACGGCGTTGAGTACCGGCACAGCGGTAGTGGAACCCTAAATATTATGATGTATTGATTCACATCGCAATCAGGGGCGTACGGGGATTTGGATGCCATACCCCCCCCCCCTAAAAACCTTGAAACATATTTTTTTAACATTGATTTTTGTTTTTTTTTGGGTTTATTGTTTTCAGTGCCAAAGAGGCGTTTGGAAGCATTGTTTCACGTATTGCCGGTATATCATACCTGGTGGTGAGGGGTATAGTAGTGTTGTGATAAGCTGCTTGGTTGGGTGCTGTACCGTCCGGTAGTAAACGGGCATGGGTGCATGCTTGCATACCTGATATGCACCCGAAGTTGACCATGCTTTAGACGTTCTTCGGCCAAGCCAGGCATTTTCCATCAACTCTTACGTGACGAGTGTCCGGAGAGTCAGGCGTGTCTGTTTTTTTTTCCATGATTTCCACGACGGTGGCGTACAAGACTAGCACATGTATACAGAAGCAGGTAGGCAGGGCACGAGTCAACGCCACTAGGCGTGATCAGCGGTCGGTATCCCTGTTCGATTGTTGCTTTGGATTCGAAGATATATAGTTTCTATCGATCTTTTCGCAAACGAAGGAAACTGCATTTTGATGTGCCCACGCTTGTGGCGACCTATTATATAAAAATTGTTTTGCGCCGACTCAAGAAAAAGATGCACTTGACACTACACGCCGCATTAATTCAGCTTCATTAGTTTCACAATGTTGTCCATCCTTCAGCTCGAGCGTTTGCCACTGTCCATCATTTTTATATGCTACACGACATACTCCACTAGATCACTCTATCTACTAGGCCGAAGCGCTATCTCTTCGCAGTGGTATAGAAGGCGTTGTATCAAGAGGGGGGGGATGACCCTTAACCTTCCCCTGGTTGATGTTTTATATACATCTTGGATTATAATATAATTTTAGTGCTTTGTAGTGGTATGGAAGTCCTTGTTGCAAGGAGGGGGGGGGATGGCTCTTAACTGTCCCCTGGTTGAAGTTTTGTATCCATATTGGTCAGGCGTCGAGGGGGGGGGGGCGATACCAAGACCCCCCCCCCCCTGCCTCGAGCTCGAAGTTGAATAATTTCGAGTGTGTCGTTGGAAAATTATTTTTCATGCGCCCTTGTCAAAATCGAAATGAGTAACATTCGCGTTGCTTGTCTCCTGACACGACATTTTTTTCTTCCGCGAAGAGGTACCGGTGACGATGTAGAATGGTGGCCACGATTCAAGAGAGGTCATTGTAAGAGAAATGCGAGGACAACAGGACATACAGTACAGGACACCTAATAAAAAACAGTAAATCTGGATCAGGCTGGATTTCTTATTTTGGAAATAGTGCGTTCTACACTAAGTTCAGTATAACGGCTCCCGAATTTCTTATTTTCCTGTAAATGTCAGCCTAGGTTTCTTATTACCGTGTTTTTTGTGAGGTGTCCTGTACTGTACACGAAAAGATGACCCCCCGTAGGTAGGTAGGTAGGTTCTTCCCTATAATAGCAATATGAAAGATCGATGTATCACACACAGCTTGCGAAGTGAGTTTCGACGAAATCCTCGATCTCACAGCTGGAGTGTTTTTATAACTTTTTATAATAATATAGCAATATGCAGGATATTCTCGGAGTATGAGAAAATATGGGTTTTGTACGTAGGTAAGAAGTTCGACCAATCAGATCAATGCAGTAATTCATAGTCGTATGAATGAAAGCCTTTGGTACACCTGGCCCAGTTTTGTAGGCGATGACCTGCACGTGGAACGCGTACGGGAGCAGAGTCAGAGCTACAGGTCCAAGGTGTGATACAGACTAGTTTGAGTTTGAGTTGGACTAATATTTGTTCTTGCGCTCTCTGAGGATAGAGGAGGGCAAGTCACCGGAGGCCGACGCTCTCGCGGCTGCTGCTGTGCAAGGTCCGAATCATGCTGCTTTCGCTGCTGCTCGAGCTGAGGCGGAGCCTCATGCTGTTGTGGCTGCTGTGCAAGCGGGGGTCGACGCTCGCCGTGCCGA